>JAIUJO010003724.1:2500-5000 GCA_023846275.1 Vanilla planifolia
AAGAAGAAAAAGAACAAAGAAGAAGAAGAAGAATAAGAAGAAGAAGAAGATGATGATGATGTTAATAAGAATAACTAGAGGAAGCAAAATAAGACGAAGTAAGAGAAGATGAAGTAGAAGAAGAAGAAGAAGAAGAAGAAAAAAGAGTAGAAGAAGAAGAAGAAGAAAAAGTAGTAGTAGTGGAAGAAGTAGAAGAATAAGAAGGAGAAGAAGAAAAAAAATAAACGTAAGAAGGAGATGAAGAAGAAGAAGAGAATTAGAAGAAGAATAATAAGAAGAAGTAGAGAAAAAGACGAAGAGTAAGAATAAGAAGAATATAAGGTAGTTGAAGAAGAAGAATAAGAAGAAGAAGAAGAAGTGGAACAAGAAGAAGCAGAAGCAGAAGAGGATGATGAAGAAAATGAAGACGAAGAATAAGACGAAGTGTAAGAAGAAGAATAAGCAGAAGAAGAAACAGAAGCAACAGAAGAAGAAGAAGAAAAAGAAAAATAAACGTAAGAAGAAGAAGAACAAGAAGAAAAAGAAAAAGAAGAAGAAGAAGAAGAAGAAGAAGAAGAAGAAGAAAAAGAAGACGAAGAAGAAGAAAGAGAAGAAGAAGAAGTAGTAGTAGCAGTATAAGAAGAAGAAGAAGAACAAGAAGAACAAGAAGAAGAAGAAGAAGAAAAAGAAGAATAAGAAGAAGAAGGAGAAGAAGAAGGGAGAAGAAGAAGTAGAGGAGGAAGATGGAGAAGAAGGAGGAGAAGAAGAAGGAGAAGAAGCAGAAGAAGAAGAAGAAGTAGAAAAGGAAGAAGAAGAATAAACAGAAGTAAAGGAAGAAGAAAAGAAAAGAAGATGAAGAAGAAGTGGATGGAGATGAACAAGAAGGAGAAGAAGAAAGAAGAAGAAGAAGAAGAGGGAGAAGAGAAGAAGAAGAAAAAGTTGAAGAAGAAGTAGAAGAAGAAGAAGAAGAAGAAGAAGAAGAAGAAGAAGAAGGAGAAGAAGCTGAAGAAGTAGAAGAAGTAAAAGAAGAGAAGAAGAAGAAGAAGAGGTAGAAGCATAGCAAGCAAAAGATGGAGAAGAAGAAGAAGTAAAAAGTGAAGAAGCGAAAGATGATGAGAAGAAGAAGAAGAGAAGAAGAAGAAGAAAAAGTAGAAGAAGGAGGAGGAGAAGAAGAAGAACGAGAGGAAGAAGAAGAAGAAGAAGAAGAAAAAGAAGGAGAACATGAAGAAGATGAAAAGGAAGGAGGAGAAGGAGAAGAAGAAGAAAAAAAGAAGATGAAGGAGGAGAAGAAGAAGAATGAGATGGAGAAGGAAGAAGAAGGAGAGGAAGAGGAAGAAGAAGAAGAAGAAAAAGAAGAAGAAGAAGAAGAAGTAGAGGTAGCAGAAGAAGAAGAAGAGGAAGAAGAAGAAGAAAAAGAAGAAGAAGAAGAAATATATAAAGAAGTAGAAGAAGAAGAATAGTAAGAAGAAGGAGAAAAAGAAGGAGAAGAAGTAGATAAAGAAGAGGATGAAGAAGATGAAGATGAAGAGGAACAAGATGAAGAAGAACGAGAAGGAGAAGAAGAAGAAGAAGAAGAAGAATAAGTAGAATAAAAATAAGAAGAAGCAGAAGAAGAAGAACAATAATAATAATAAAAATAATAATAACAATAATAATAGCAATAACAATAAAAATAATAATAAAAATAATAATAAGAACAAGAACAATAATAAGAAGAAGGGGAAGAATAAAAAGAAGAAGGAGAAGAAGAACAAAAAGAGGAGGAGGAGGAAGAAGAAGAAGAAGAAGAAGAAGAAGAAGAAGAAGAAGAAGAAGAAGAAGAAGAGGAAGAAGACGAAAAAAGAGAGGAAGAAGAAGAAGAAGAAGAACGAGAATTAGAAGATAAAGAACAAGCATAAGAAAAGGAACAAGAAGAGAAGAAGAATGAGAAGAAGAATAAGAAGAAGAAGAAGAAAAGGAGAATAAGAAGATAAAGAATAAGAAGAAGAAGAAGAAGAAGAAGAAGAAGAAGAAGAAGAAGAAGGAGGAGAAGAAGAAGAAGAAGAAGATGTCGAAGAAGGAGAAGGAGAAGACAAAAAGACGATGACGAACAAGAAGATGATAAAGAAGAAAAATAATAAGAAGAAGAAGGAGAAAGAGAAGAAGAAGGAGAAGAAGAACAAACAGTAGATGAAGAAGAATGAGAAGGAAAAGAAGAAAAAAACAAGAATGTGTTGAAGAAGACGAAGAAGAAGAAGGAGAAGAAGAAAAGGAAGAAGATGAAGAAGAAGAAGGAAAAGAAGAAGAAGAAGAAGAGAAGAAATTTAAGTAGAAGAAGAAGAAGAAGAAGAAAAAGTAGAAGGAGAATAAGAAGGTAAAGAATAGAAAGAAAAATAAGAAGAATTTGAAGATGAAGAAGAAGAGGAAGAAGAAGAGGAAGTAGAAAGAGGAGAAGAAGAAGAGGTAGAAAAAGACAAAGAAGAAGAAGAACAAGGTGAAGTCGAAGACGAAGCAGGAGAAGAAGGGTATGAAAAAGATGAAA
>JAIUJO010003724.1:12500-132500 GCA_023846275.1 Vanilla planifolia
GAACAATAAGAAGTAGGGGAAGAAGATGAAGACGAAGAAGAAGAAGAAGAAGTAGAAGAGGAGGAGGAGGAGGAGGAAGTAGAAAAATAAGAATAAGAATAAGAATATAAATTACAAGACGAAGATGAAGAAGAAGGTGAAGAAGAAGAAAAATAAGAAGTAGAAGAAGAAGAAGAAGAAGGAGAAGGAGAAGAAGGAGAAGAAGAAGAAAAAGAAGAAGAAAAAGAAGAAGTAGAAGTAGAAGTAGCAGTAGTAGTAGAAGAATAAGAAGAAAAGAAGGAGAAGAAGCAGAAGAAAAAGGTTGTGGAGGAGAAGATGAAGGAGAAGTAGTTGAAGTAGAAGAAGATGAAGAAGAAGATCAAGAATAATGAGTAGAAGAAGTAGAAGTGAAAGAAGAATAAGAAGAAGAAGAAGAGGAATTAGAAGAAAGAGAAGAAGTAGAAGAAGTAGTAGTAGTAGAAGAAGAAGAAGAAGGAGAAGAACAAAAATAGGAAAAATAAGATAAAACAAAAGAAGAAGAAGAAAAAAGAGAAGATGATGAAGAAGAAGATGGAGAAGAAATGGTAGAGCAAGAAGAATAAGAATAAGAGTAAGAAGAAGAGGAGGAGGAAGAAGAATAGAAGAAGAAGAAGAAGAAGAAGAAGAAGAAGAAGAAAGAAGTGAAGGAGGAGGAGGAAGTAGAAGAATAAGAATAAGAATAAACAAAAGATCGAGAAGGAGAAGAAGAAGATGAAGATGATGAACATGAAGAAGAAGAAAAAAAGTAGTAGAAGAAGAAGACGAACAAAAACAAGAAGAAAAGGAAGAAGAGGTAGAAGAAGTAGAAGAAGAAGAAGAAGAGGTAGAAGAAGAAGAAGGGGAGGAAGAAGAAGTACATGAAGGTGTAGAAGAAGAAGAAGCTAAAGAAGAAGAAGAACAAGAATGAGAGGAAGAAATAGAATAGGAAGCAAAAGAAGAACAAGAAAAAGAGGTAGATGAATAAGAAGATGAAGAAGAAGATGAAGAAGAAGAAGACGAAGAAAAAGAGGAAGAAGATAAAGAAGAATAAAAAGGTGAAAAAGAATATGTAGAAGAGGAAGAATAATAAGAAGTATAAAAATGAAAAGGAGAAGGAGAAGTAGTAGTAGTAGAAGAAGAAGGAGAAAAAGGAGGGCAAGAAAAAGGAGCTGGAGAAGAAGAAAAAGGAGAAGGACAAGAAGAAAAAGAAGATGTAGAAGAATGAGAAGGAGAAGAAGAAGAATAAGTAGAGAAATAAAAAGAAGAATAAGAAGAATTAGAATAAGAATAAGAAGCAAAAAAAATAATAATTATAAGTGGAAGAAGAATAAGAGGCAGAAGAAGGAGGAGGAGGAGAAGAAGAAGAAGATGGAGAAGAAGAAGTAGTAGAAGAAGAAGAAGAAACAATAGGAGAAAGAGAAGAAGGAGAAGAAGAAGAAGCAGAAGAAGAAGAAGAAGAAGTTGGACAAGAAGAAGAACTAAGAGAAGAAAAAGAAGTAGTAGTGGTAGTAGTAGTAGTAGTAATAGTAGTAGTAGTAGTAGTAATAGTATTAGTAGTAGAAGAAGAAGAAGAAGAAGAAGAAGAAGAAAAAGGAAGTGAAGAAGAAGAAGAAGAAGAAGAAGAAGAAGAAGATAGAGGAGAAGTTGTAGAAGAAGAAAATGAGGAAGAAGAAGAAGAAGAATAAAAACAAGAAGTAGAAGGGAAAGAAGCATAAGAAAAAGAAGAGGAAGAAGAAGAAGAAGAAGATGAAGAAGAAGAAGAAGAAGGACTAGAAGATGAAGAAAGAGGAGGAGGAGAAGAATAAAAAGAAGAAAAATAAGATAAAACCAAAGAAGAAGAAGAAGAGGAAGAAGAAAAAGAATAGGAAGCAGGATAAGGAGAAGAAGGAGAAGAAGAAGAAGAAAAAGAAGAAGAAGAAGAGGAAGAAGAAGAAGAAGTAGAAGAGGTCATTGTTGTAGCAGTAGTTGAAGAAGAAGAAAAAGGAGGAGAAGAAAAAGAAGAAGAAGAAGGAGGAGGGGAAGAGTAAGAAGAAGATGAAGGAGAGGTAGTAGCAGAAGAAGAAGATGAAGAAGAAGAGGAAGAAGAATAAGAAGAAGAACCAAAAGAGAAAGAAGAATAGGAAGAAGAAGAAGAAGAAGAAGAAGAAGAAGAAGAAGAAGAAGAAGAAAAAGGAGGAAGAAGAAGAAGAAGGAGTAGAAGAAGAAGAAGAAGAAAGTGAAGAAAAAGAAGAGGAAGAAGACGGAGAAGAAATGGTAGAACATGAAGAATAATAATAATAAGAAGAAGAAGTAGAAGGAGAAGAGGAAGACAAAGAAAAAGAAGAAGGAGAAGAAAGGAGGAGGTGGAAGTAGAAGATTAATAATAGGAATAAGAAGAAGATAAAGAAGAAGAAGAAGAAGAAGAAAAAGAAGTAGAAGAAGAAGAAGAGCAAGAAGAAAAGGAAGAAGAAATAAAAGAATTGGAAGAAGAAGAAGAAGAAGAGGTGGATGAAGAAGAAGTAGAGGAAGAAGAAAAATAATAGGAAGGAGATGAAGAATAAGAAAAAGAAGTAGAAGAAGAAGAAGAAGAAGAAAAAGAAGGCGAAGAAAAAGAAAAGTGGAAAAAGAAGAATAAGAAGGTGAAAAATAAGATGAAGAAGAGGAAGAAGAAGAAGAAGAAGAAGGGGAAGGACAAGGAGGGGAAGAAAAAGAAGGAGTTCGAGAAGAAGAAGAAGAAGAAGGACAAGAAGAAAAAGAAGAAGAAGAAGAAAGAGAAGGAGAAGAAGATGATGATGAAGAAGAAGAAGAATAAGAAGAGGAATAAAAAGAAAAATAAGTAGAATTAGAATAACATGATGAAAAATAAGAAGATGAAGAAGAAGAAGGATTAGAAGAATTAGAAGCAAAAGAAGAAGAAGAAGAAGAAGAGGAAGAAGAAGGAGAAGATGAAGAAGTAGAAGAAGAAGAAGGAGAAGAAGAAGATGGAGAAGGAGAATATGCAGAAGAAGAAGAAGAAGAAGTTGAAGAAGAAGGAGAAAAGGAAGAAGAAGAAGATAATGATGAAGAAGAAGATGATGAAGAAGAAGGAGGAGAACAATAAGAAGAAGAAGAAGAAGAAGAAGAAGAAGAAGAAGAATAAAAAATAGAGGAAGAATAAGAGAAGAAGAAGCAGAAAGAGAAGAAGAAGATGAAAAAGTTGGGGAAGGGGAAGAAGAAGAAGATGAAGTGGAAGCAGAAGGAGGAGAAGATGAAGATGAAGAAGGAGAAGGAGAAGAAGAACAAAATGAAGAAAAGAAGAAGAAGAAGAAGAAGAAGAAGAAGAAGAAGAAGAAGAAGAAGAAGAAGAAGAATAAAAAAATGGAAGAAGAAGAAGAAGAGGAGGAAGAAGAAGAAGAAAGAAAAGAAGAAGAAGAAGGAGAAGGAAAAGAAAAAGAAGAGAAAAGGAACAACAAGAAGAAGAAGATGGAGAAGAAGAAGTAGAAGAAGAACAAGAAACTGAATGAAAATAAGAAGAAGAAAAAATAGAACAAGAATAACAATAAGAGGAAGAAGAAGAAGAAGAAGATGAAGAAGGAGAAGAAGAGGAGGTATAATAAGAGGAAGAAGAGGAAGTAGAAATAGAAGAAGAAGAAGAAGAAGAAGAAGAAGAAGAAGAAGATGAAGGAGAAGGAGAATAGGAAGAAGATAAAGGAGAATAAGAACAAGTAGGAGAAGAAAAAAGGAAGGAGAAGGAGAGGAAGAATAAAAAAAGGAGAAGATGATGTTAAAGAAGAAGATGAAGAAGAAGAAGAAGAAGAAGAAGAATAAGAAGAGTTGAAGAACAAGTAGTAGAAGAAGAAGAAGAAGAAGAAGAAGAAGACGGTGACGAAAAAGTAGAAGAATAAAAAGATGAAGAAATAGAGAAAAAAGAAGAAGAAGAATAAGAAGAAGAAGACGGAGAAGAAGAAGGAGAAGTAGAAGAAGTAGATAAAGAAGAAGAAGAAAAAGAATAACAAGGAGTCGAAGAAAAAGAAGGTGTTGGACGAGAAGAAGAAAAGACAGACAAGAAGAAGAAGAAGAAGAAGATGATGATGATGAAAACGAAGAAGAAGAAGATGAAGAGGAAGAAGAAGAGCAAGAAAAAGAAGGGGAAGAAGATGATGATGAAGATGAAGAAGTATAAGAATAATAATTCGAAGAAGAAGGAGAAGAAGAAAAAGAAGAAGGAAAACAAAAAGTGGAAGAAGAAGAAGTAGAAGAAGAAGAAGGAGAAGTGGAAGAAGAAGAAGTGGAAGAATAAGAAGAAGAAGAAGAAGGGGAAGAAGAAGAAGTAGAAGAAGTAGAAGAAGTAGAATAAGAATAAACAGTGGGAGAAGAAGAAGAAGAAGATGTCTGTGAAGAAGAAGAAGAAGGAGAAGGAGAAGAAGAAGGAGGTGAAGTAGAGGAAGAAGGAGAAGCAGTAAAAGAAGAAGGGGAAGAAAAAGAAGAGGAGGAAGAAAAAGGAGGAGGAGGAGGAGAAGAAGAAGGGTAGAATGGAAAAGACAAAGAAGAAGAAGAAGAAGGAGAAGTTAAAGGGGAAAAAGAAGAAGAAGAAGTAGAAGAAATGAAGAAGAAGAAGAAGAAAAAGAAGTAGAAAAGAAGAAGAAGAAGAAGAAGAATAAGAAGAAAAAAGGGAGAAGAGAAAAAGAAGGTGTCGGTGAAGAAGAAGAAGAAGAAGAAGAAGAAGGAGAAGGAGAAGGAAAAAGGTAAGAAGGAGGAGGAGAAGAAGAAGTAGATGAAGTAGAATGAGAAGGAGATGAAGAAGGAGAAGGAGATGAAGAAGGAGAAGGAGATGAAGAAGGAGAAGGAGATGTAGAAGAAGATGTAGAAGAAGAAGAAGAAGATGAAGATGTAAACAGAAAAGATGAAGGAGGAGGAGGAGAAGAAGAAGAAGATGAAGAATAGGGAGGAGGACTAGGAGAAAGAGATGGAGAAGAAGAAGAAGAGGAAGCATGAGAAGAAGATGATGAAGGAGAAGTTGGAGAAGTACCAAAAGAATATGAAGTAATAAAAAAAGAAGAATTAGAGGAAGGAGAAAAAAGAGAAGAAGAAGGAGGCGAAGTAGAAGACGGAGAAGTAGTAGAAGAAGAAGGGGAAGAAGAAGAAGTAAAAGGAAAAGGAGGAGGAGGAGGAGGAGGAGGAGGAGGAGAAGAAGAAGAAGGATAGAAAGCGAAAGACAAAGAAGTAGCAGTAGAAGTAGAAGAAGAAGAAGACAAAGAAAGAGAATAATAATAATAATAATAATAATAATAATAATAATAATAATAACAATAATAATAATAATAATAATAATAATAATAGTAAAAATAATAATAATAATAATAATAATAATAATAATAATAATAATAATAATAATAATAATAATAAAAAGCAGAAGAAGAAAGAGAAGAAGAAGAAAAAGAAGTAGAACAAGAAGAATAAATAGAAGTAGAAGAAGAAGATGAAGAAGAAGAAGAGGAGGTGGAAGAGGAGGTAGAAGAAGTAGAAGAAGAAGTTGAAGAAGAAGGAGAAGAAGAAGAAAAAGAAGAAGAAGATGAAGAAGAAGACAAAGAAGAAGGAGAAGGACAAGAACAAGAAAGAGGAGAAGTAGAAGAAGATGATGATGAATAAAAGGAAGTAGAAGAAGAAGAAGAAGAAGAAGAAGAAGATGATGAAGATGATGAAGAAGGTGTAAAAGAAGAAGAAGAAGAAGAAGAAGAAGTAGTTGAAGTACAAGATGAAGTAGAAGTAGAAGAAGAAGAAGAAGAAGACGAAGAAAAAGAAGGAGAAGGAGAAGAAGAAGAAGAAGAAGGAGAAGAAGAAGAAGAAGAGGAAGAATAAGACAAAAAAGATGGAGAAAAAGAACGAGAAGAGGAAGAAGTAGAAGAAGAAAAAGAAGAAGAAGAAAAAAAAGAAGAAGAATAAGCAGAAGAAGAGGAGGAAGAAGAAGAAGTAGAACAAGAAGAAGTTGAAGAAGAATGAGAATAAGAAGAAAAAGAAGAAGAAGAAGAAGAAGAAGAAGACAAAGAAGAAGCAAAAGAAGAACAACAAGAAGAAAAAGGAGAAGAAGAAGACTTTGATGAATAAGAAGTAGAAGTTGAAGAAGAAGAAGAAAAAGAAGAAGAAGAAGAAAAAGAAGAAGAAGAAGAAAAAGAAGAAGAAGAAGAAGTAGTAGTAGTAGAAGAAGAAGATGTTGTAGTAGAAGAAGTAGAAGTAGAAGTAGTAGTAGAAGAAGCAGAAGTAGAAGAAGAAGAAGAAGAAGAAGAAGAAAAAGAAAAAGATGGCAGAGAAGGAAGAAGAAGGAGGAGAAGAAGAAGAGGAGAAAGAAGAAGAAGAAAATGAAGGAGAAAAAGAAGGAGAAGGGGAAGAAGGAGAAGAAGAAGAAGAAGAAGATGAAAAAGAAGAACAAGAATAAGAAGAAGAAGCAGAAGAACAAAAAGAAGAAAAATATGAATAAGAATAAGAATAATAATAATAATAATAATAATAATAATAATAATAACAATAATAATTATAATAATAATAAAAAGAAGAAGTAGAAGAAGAAGTAAAAGGAGGAAGAGAAGAAGAAGAAGAAGTCGAGGAAGATGATCGAGAAAATGAACAAGAAGAAAATGAAGAAGAAGAAGAAGAGGAAGTAGGAGAAGAAGATTGAGAAGAAGAAGAAGAAGAAGTTGAATGAGAATAAGAAGAAGAAGAAGAAGAAGATGATGAAGAAGAAGAGGAAGTGGAAGAAGAAGAAGAAGAAGAAGATGGAGAAGAAGATGAATAAGAAGTAGGAGAACAAGAATAAGAAGAAAGAGAAGACAAACAAGATGAAGAAGAAGTGGAAGAGAAAGAAGAAGAAGAAGAAGAGAAGAAGAAGAAGAAGAAGATTAAGAGGAGGAGGAGGAAGAAGAAGAAGAAGAAGAAGTAGAAGGAGGAGAAGAAGAATAAGAAGATGTAGAAGAAGAAAGAGAAGGTGAACAAGGAGGAGAATTAGAAAAGAAAGAGGAGGAGAAGAAATATAAGAACAATGAGAAGATGATGTCAAAGGTGAAGAAGAAGAAGGGGAAGATTATGAAGAACAAGCAAAAGATGATGCAGAAGAAGAAGAAGAAGAAGAAGAAGAAGAAGTAGAAGACAAAGAAAAAGAAGAAGAAGAAGAAGAAGAATAAAAATAAGAATAAGAAGAAGAAAAGTGGAAGAAGAAAAGAAGAAGAAGAAGAAGAAAAAGAAGAGGGAGTAGAAGAGGAAGATGTCGGTTAGAAGAAGAAGAAGAAGGAGAAGAAGAAGTTATTTGTAAAGAAGGAGAAGGAGAAGAAGAAGAAATAGAAGGGGAAGAACAAGAAGGAGAAGAAGATGAGAAGGAGAAGTAAAAGAAGAAGAAGATGAAGAAGAAGCAGACTTAGAAGATCTAGAAGTAAGTGAACAAGAAGAAGAAGAAGAAGAAGAAGAATTAGAGGGAGAGGAGGAGAAGGGGAAGAATTTGAAAAAGAAGAAGAAGGAGATGAAGTTGAAGAAGAAGAAGATGAACCCAAAGAATATGAAGTGAAAGAAAAAGAAGAATGAGAAGAAGGAGAAAAGAAGAAGAAAAAGAAGGACAAGAAGTAGTAGAGGAAGAAGGTGAAGAAGAAGAAGTAGAAGAAGTAGCAAAAGAACATGAAGCAAAAGAAAAAGGAGGGGGAGGAGAAGAAGAGGGAGAGAAAGGAGAAGACGAAAAAGAAGAAGAAGAAGAGAAAGAAGAAGAAGAAGAAGAAGAAGAAGAAGAAAAAGAAGAACAAGATGGAGAAGAATAAGAAGAAGAAGAAGTAGATGAAGAAGAAGAAGAAGAAGAAGAAGAAGAAGAAGAAGAAGAAGAAGAAGAGGAAGAAAAGGAAGAAGAAGAAGTAGTAGTAGAAGAAGAACTTGAAGAAGAAGGAGAAGAAGAAGAAAAAGAAGGAGAAGAAGTAGAAGAAGATGAAGAAGGAGAAGAAGAACAAGTAAATGAAAGTGGATAAGAAGAAGAAGAAGAAGATGATGAATAAGAATAAGTAGATGAAAAAGAAAAAGAAGAAAAAGAAGAAGAAGAAGAAGAAGAAGAAGAAGAAGAAGAAGAAGAAGAAGAGGAAGAAGAAGTAGAAGAGGAAGAAGAAGAAGAAGAAGAAGAAGAAGAAGAAGAAGAAGAAGAAGAAGAAGGAGAACGAGAAGAAGAAGAAGAATAAGAAGAAGGGGAAGAAGAAGAAGAAGATGAGGAAGAAGAAGATGAGGAAGAAGAAGAAGAAGAAGAAGGAGAAAAAGAAGGAGAAGAAGAAGATGAAGAAGAAAAGAAGAAGAAGAATAAGAAGAAAAAGAATAAGAAGAAGAAGCAGAAGAATAAGAATAAGAATAAGAATAAGAATAAGAAAAAGAAGAAGAAGAAGAGGAAGAAGAACAAGAAGAAGAATGAGAAGATGAACAAGAAGACGAAGAAGAAGAAGAAGAAGAAGAAGAAGAAGAAGAAGAAGAAGAAGAAGAAGAAGAAGAAGAAGAAGATTAAGAAGGAGAAGAAGAAGGAGAAGAAGATAGGGAAGAAAAAGAAGAAGAAGATGATGAAGAAAAAGAAGAAAAAGAAGGGAGGAATAGGAAGAAGAAGAAGAAACAAGGAGAAGTGGAAGAAGAAGAAGAAGAAGTAGTAGTAAAAGAAGAAGTAGAAGGAGAAGAGGTAGAAGAAGAAAAGAAGAATAAGAACAAAATGCTGAGGAAGAAGAAGAAGAAGAAGAAAAAGAAGAAGAATAGGAAGAGGAAGAAGATGTAGAAGAATAAGAAGTAAAAGGAAAAGAAGAAGAAGAAGATGAAGGAGGATGAGAAGAAGAAAAAGAAGAAGAAGAAGAAGAAGAAGAAGATAGTAGAAGAAAAAATATGAAGGAAAAGAAAAAGAAGAAGAAGAGAAAAAGGAGGAGGAGAAGAAGAAGATGGAGGGGAAGAAGCAGAAGAAGAAGAAGAGAAGAAAAAGTAGAAAAAGAAAAACAAAAAGAAGAAGAAGAAGAAGAATAAGAAGAAGAAGTAGAAGTAGTATTAGTAGTAGAAGAAGATGATGAAGAAGAAGAAGAATACAATGAAGATGTAGGAGAAGAAGGAAGAAGAAGAAGGAGAAAAAGTGGGGGAGGAGGAGGAGGAGGAGGAAACGTAGAAGTAGAAGAAGAAGGAGAAAAAGTGGGGGAGGAGGAGGAAACGAAGAAGTAGAAGAAGAAGTAGAAGATGAAGAAGATGATGGAGAAGAAGAAATAGAGGAAGAAGAAGAAGGGGGAAGAGGTGGAGGTAAAGAAGAAGAAGAAGGAGAAGCAAAAGTAAAAGAAGAAGAAGAAGAAAAAAGAGGAGAAGGAGAAGTAGTAATAGTAGTAGTAGAAGAAGAAGAAGAAGAAGAAGAAGAAAAAGAAGAAGATGGGGAAGAAGAAGAAGAGGTAAAAAAAGAAGAGGAAGAAGAAGAAGAAGGAGATGATGAAGAAGAAGGTGAAGAAGCAGAAGAAGAAGAGGAGGAAGAATAAGTGGAAGAAGAAGAAGAAGAAGAGGAAGAGGAAGAAGAGGAAGAAGATGAAGAATAAGAAGAGGAAGAAGAGGAAGAAGAGGAAGAAGAGGAAGAAGAAGAATTCTTTTTTTGAAAAAGTTTAAATATTAATTTATCAATAAAGATATTAACTATTAATTACATATATCAGTAATTAATTAATTAAAAGTTTAAATAAATATTTCTTTAGATTCTTATTAATTTGATATATTTCTTATTTTACATTAATTATAAAGTTTACAAAATTTTTTTAAAAGTTTGCTGTGTGCTTAAATTTGAAAAGTTTTTAAAGAACATTAGTTATTTTAATAATATCTCATAATCATTTTATTTTGGTTAGTACAATAAAGTTAATTTTTATTCTCATGCCAGAAAGGATGCTTTATAGTTACACATAACCAGTAAGATTTTAAAAAATATGCAAAATATTGTTCAATTAACTTTTGCAAGAAGGTTTATTTTTTAAAATACTTCAAATAAAAATGTTTGATTAATAGAAAAGGAAAATAACAAATATTATGCAATAAATTAAATGCATAAGCTGTAAAAAATTAAAGTTTATAGACATAAGAAATATTGCATTTTATAAAATATTTAAAAATTATAAATAATTTTTTATTTGGTTAACTAACCATAGTTTATGATTATTTTATATCATTACAAATAAAAGAAGAAACTAACTTAAAATCTTTTCAAATGGTATGTAAAGTTGGTCAGTTTTCTATGACCATGCTAATCAAATATCAAAGTAAAATTTGTTATCGCAAATCATTATTGAGTACTACAGCTCCAAATTATTTTGAACAATTTAGTCGTGATAGTTATCCTAAAACCCAAAATGTGAAGCGGTTGTCATTATCATTTTTCAAAACTATTAGAAGTTTTATTAAGGATGGGCTTAGCATCCTCTTGTTTGATGCTTACACTATTTATTTACATGTTATAACATAAAATTTTAACATTTTTTATTTTAAAGAAATTAGTTATGTAGTTTAGTTTTGGGTAATTTTGTACTTATTATGGCAAAATTATTTAGTAATCGAGATACACCTTTTAAGATAAAAATTTCCTGTCATGATTGTGAATATTAAGGATGGGCTTAGCATCCTCTTGTTTGATGCTTACACTATTTTTTTACATGTTATAACATAAAATTTTAACATTTTTTATTTTAAAGAAATTAGTTATGTAGTTTAGTTTTGGGTAATTTTGTACTTATTATGGCAAAATTATTTAGTAATCGAGATATACCTTTTAACATAAAAATTTCCTATCATGATTGTGAATATCAATGATTTTTAAAATCTAAATTCTAAAATTAGAAGCATTTAGAATTGCAAGATTGTGTTGTAACACATGAATCTTGATTAGGCTTATTGCTTCAAAATGAGCTTATATGTTTATTTATATTATTAATTTTCCTCTCATCCTTATTTCTTTCATGTTATGAATGCTTGATCAGATATGGATATGATTCATAAATATTAGGAGTAGGTGGTTAAAGATTGAATTATTAAAAAAGAATCTTTGATATGATGTATTTTGAAATATCATAAGAAAAGATGAATATAAGAAAAAGAAGAATATATTACCATATATTACATAGATTCTTAAATTTAAGGAGCTTCATATAGAAGATAAAAAAGGGAACATATATTCTTAAATTTAAGGAGCTTCATATAGAAGACCAAAAGAGGCCTAAGTAGGGTCAATTTAAAATAGTGAATTGTGGCTACTCCAACCCAAAACTAGTATAACAAAAAGTAAATTTTTTTAAGGTGGTGTGGCTATGGCTACATAAGCCATTAAGATGTGCTTGTAATTTAAGAAAACTTAACTGTAAAAGGGGAACTTGGAGGGTCCAATTTAGAGGATTCCAAGTAACAAAATGAGATAAAATATGAGGAAGAAGGAGGGTTAAAGCTTTCAAGCAAGGATAGATGTTACAAAAGGGAAGTCTTCTACACAACTTTTTGAGGTAAGATAACACCAAAGTTCATGTAATAAATTTAGGTAATATCTAAGCCAAGATAAAAAGAAATTGCTTTGTGAAAATGTCTATGGAACATTGGAAATTCATTATGAGAATATTTAGTCATTGTGTTTAATGAAATGTGTTCAAGAAGGAGGAAATTCTTTCTTCTTGACACTAAGGGAGATTTATTAAGTTATTGAATGGTTAAATTTTCACTTTTTCTTATGTAGTGTTTCTAATTTAGCTATAAAAAATGTAGATTACTTTATTGCCTATGAATGCAAAGAAAATTACATGATCACATATTACATGTTTGGCTTTAATTTTAGATATTTATGGAATATGATATTAGAATAGCAATTTGATGATGTAAAGGACTTCTTAACAAAGACATCACCATGTAAAAGAAGTGGAAATTTACATGGCCTTGTTTTCTTATTATATGTCACTAATTGTTTGGATCGTTAATATAATTCTTCTTCTTTCTAAGTAGAATTACTGTTTGATAATATAAATTGAATGCAATATTTACTTCTTGATTATTACAAGAATAGACAATAAGTTTTGTGCCATGATAAATATAAAAATGTGTAAAATGTAGACTTAATTATATATTTTTCATTTAAACTTATTGTTTGAATGTATTTTTTATGTGAGGCAATATGATTGTGTTTAAAATTACTCACAAGTTTAGTTGATAACATGATATGGTATAAATGGGTACTTTATTGCTAAAAGCATGGATAAAAAATATATGAAATGTAATGTGATATATGTTATACCATAGATTAACTAATAAAAAAGTTAAAGGTACTTGGAAATAAATAAAAAAATTCTAGATAATGTTGCAGTCAACCATTTCGTTTTTTAGGGTCTACTTGGGAAGCATGGAACCATGGACTTAGCTAAGTTATAAGAGGCATTGGTTCAACCTTCAAGAGAACCGAAACACATTCTAAGAAGTGTGTCGTTCTTGGCTACTAGTTAGAAAACCTTAGAAGGCTTAGTTTAAGTTCTTAGAAGAAAGCTAGGTTATTCAAAGATGTAATTAGCTACTAAAGAGTTTGATTATAGCTAAAACTATTAAAGTTAAGGTTAGATATTGCTTAACATACGAGTTGGTTGCACCTATTTGTTACATATGTACACAAATTTTTTAGTTGTTATGCTCTTCTTTTAACAATTTTTTTATAATTTTTTTAATTCTAAGTTTTTGTTCACCTTTCTTAGAATATCTTTGATAGCTAAGTTATAAATTGTTTCTAATATATTTATGTATTTTTAAGCTTATTATCTTTTAATTTCAATAACAAGATTTTTTATTACGTTATTGTACAATTTTATGATATATAATGTAAATAAATTGAATATTTTAAATAAATTTAAATAATTATGATGTCTCTTTTTTCCATTTTTTATTTCAAATTATCCTGTTTTATTTTTCCAATTACTCCTTAAATTACTAATATTTTTAAATATTTAAATATTTAAATATTTTTAATAAATATTAATAGCTTATTTATTATACTATAGCAATAGGAAAACTTTTTTTAAAATATTATTCTTATTGCTCATCTCGTTTATATATAAATAGTCTTGTTTTTAAAATTTTTTCATACAATGCAAATTCTTTCAATATTATGTTCTTCCAATAATTGGCATACTTTTAACTTCTATTATATTTTTGTTTTAACTGACACCATTTCGAAAAGCTTTGAATTATTTATTTTATGTTATGGCATTTGTGTTCACATATTTAATTTTTCAAATTGTTTTGCATAGATCACAAAATCTAAATAGTTTAGATCATTAAAGTATTTTATTTATATATTTAATATCAAAACTTTGGTATTAAATAGTTTTTCAATTGAAAAATTATGTAAATCATTTCAAAAATTAATTTTTTAACAAATTATATATTTTTTATTTTTTTAATGTTTTCATTGAAAAATGTTTTTTTAATATTACATTTCCTTGTAGTATTTTTAATGTTTATGATGTATCTTTCTATATGTTTTTATATTTTGACGAGATTTTGAAATTGTATTTTTAAATAACTGTTTTTCAGGTGGCAAATCACTTTAACATCAATGACTTTCTTATTTGTAAAATATTATTTATGACACGTGCACAAATAGAAAGTCCTTATGATGACTAGTAATGTTTTAATATTTGACATTTATATTTATAGAAAAATTAGAGTTTCACAACATATATAATATATTAATAAATTCTACAATTTTATTATTTTTTATATCTTAGAAATTAGTAAAAGCTAATTTAAATATTAATGATATAAAGCTATATTTTAGTATATTATTTTGTTGACATAATGTCAATGTTGTTTCAAATGCAGAAATTATATGCTAGGAAATTTTTAATTCTTTTCATAAAATAAAAAAGAAATTAAATTGTAATTAATTGGGAAATTTTTGTGAAATTTTATTGAAATTATTTTAAATACTTTTAGCAACTTTTTTTTAACTATTTTGCCTAAAGCTTCATTAAATTTAATTTTTTATTTTATTTTCATAATTATTTTGTTTTATTTTATTTATGTTGCTTTGTTCTTTATTGAATTATTGTTGCAACTATCTGATATATTGAACTTAAAGATTAAACTTTAAAATATTAAATTTTTTAACAATCATATACCTTGTAATTTTTTCAAAATATCTATATTAATAAGTTTGAAACTATTACATCACTAAGTAGATTTGTGTTCATATGTAATGCAATTGGCAATAATTATCTGAGTCATTTTTTTATGGGTTTGCTATTTTGTAATTTTTTTATTTTTTATATTGAAAAATTTGTATTTATTTAATTACTTAAATATTTTATTAATATATCATACGTGTTTTAAAATTGTGGGACACTTATTTCATGAGAATTTAACATTTTCTTATCTTATAACATTTTTGTTTAACTAATATTTACTTGTTAAATATATTATGATATTTAATTTACAACATCTTGCATTTGATGTATTTCCATATCTATTTTATAATTATTTTCCAATTAGGCATGTCTATGAATGTGGAAATATAAATTGATTTATTAAGCAAAGAAAAAAATTATTGTTACATTGAAAGATCTAACTAATCAACATTGTCAAGGAAATTTCAAAAAATAGTTTACATAAAACTAAGAAAAGGAATTGTTTTGTGAAAATTATGAAAATAAAAAATAGTAAAAACTAAAAATTTATCTAATTTATTAAACATATATAGCATTTAGATTGTATGACACATAAGAAAATAATTTACATAGCATTACAAATAAAAGAAAAAAACAAAATTAAACAAGAAAATATGAACAAAAAATAAAATGAAAACAAGAAACACATAATATTGCCAATATATTCACAGCACAATATTAATAAAATGTGACAAGAAAACAAATTTTACCAAACTAAAGTGAAAGCAAAGTTTCTTGGACGTCACAATATTAAAATAACAGACACTAAAAAATATCTAAATGTCATCAAAATATCGTGCATTGTTCGTCATGATGTATTGCACATATATTCAAAAAAAAAGTTGCGAATGAAAAATAAAAACATAATAAAACATATAATTTATTAATAATAATTTAATTTTATATAAATTATATATATATATATATATATTACATAAAATCATGATAAATTTCTTATTGAAGATATATATGAGAACAAGAATTATAAAGAAAAAGGTAGAATGGAGATCCTTTTCACTAAATTTAGATCTTGCTCTTATACCATAATGATAAAAAATAACTAAGAAATAAAAGAAAAGGAAGGACGAACAATCTTTATTCTCCTCTCTAATTGCTTGCTAAAATTTCAATGATAGAGAAATCAATTATCATGATAAAAATTTCATATTTTCGTTCATAATGGTTTTTAACATGTTGATAGTAGGAATCCATATATCAAAATGATAACTATCATGTATCAAAAAATTCCTTATACATCAACCATTTCAAAAGAATAAATATTATAAATGCAAAAAACTAAGAAATGATCATTATTAATTTTCTAATACAACTTTTCCTATATTAGTTAATTAACCATACAAAAATATTTCATACTTCATGTGTTTATACCCTTAGGATATTTCTTTGAGTACAACTTCTATTTTGAAAATGTGACTATTTATTTTATCAAAATAAATTCATATAAATTGGCAAACAAACATAATGCTTTGAGTTATATTTGAAATCATGGGAAACAACATTTTTTTTGTGTAGCATAAATTCACCTTATTTTAATAAAATGCATTTGTTGATTAAAACTAAAAATAGATAAACATAGGTGGTTATGTTTCAAAAAAGGTAATGTTTAAAATTTTTATTATTATGTCAAGAAGTAGAATTATAACATTATTTAGATGTTAATTAGATTCACTTTGAGTTACCATAGGTTGGTAAATTTTTAAAAGTTCTTTAGATTTATATTTGTGTTAAAGAAATTAAAAACTTCACATTTGAGCTTATCATTGATGAAATGTAAAGATGATGTATTGAATAATAAGATGGATATTTAAAGTGATAAAACTTTCAAGGCCAAAGTGCCAAGCACTTACTTATCATAACTAAGTTCTTTAAAAATATAATATAAATGTAGCCATATAAATCAATCACATAAAGTATTATGTATTTAATTTCCATATGTAATAGCAATACGATATGTTTGAGTTTCTTTAACTTGAATGGCTTCACAAAAGTTCAATGAGATGGGTCTAAAAAATGTAATAGTATTGATATTTGTAAATATAATTAATACAAACCCAAGTAAATAATAAAGTTCTCCTTAATAAAATTATAGCTTCTTAAAAAAATTAATTTTAAACATATTGAGAGGTTGCACACATTAATAAATTAGATTTTGATAATGGATTAAGTAATTTAATATGTACATGTGTAACATGAATCATTTTATGGTTTTAGTATAATAAAAACACATTTAACTAAGGTATAATTTGAGATGCTTATGTTTAGAATATTGAATGCAATGTTTCACATATTTCAAGGCTAATATGTTTTCATTAAAAATCTAAAATGGTTAAATATTTTGAAATTTAATTTCTCATAAAATAGAATCTAATCTTCTAAAAAATATACCTAATTTAAAAAAAATAGTAGGTCACAAGTGGCATAAAACAACATCAAAATATAGTAAAGTTTTACTGACAACTTTTTTGAAAACTTGCTTTCAAAATAAGTTATAATAATCTCAAAAAACGATTTCACGTATTTAGAAGTAGTCAAGATGCAACTACTTTGCTATGTTAATTATTAGTTAGGAAGTAAAGGAGGCAAGTCACTTGAATCTTTTATTCTTATGGGAGCTACTTGACCAATATGAAGCATAATAATGTTGACATATACACGACAGTGAGGTCATGAGTGGAGTTTTTGATACACTATTGTTCAAGATTAATTTTAAATGAACCAAGTATCAAATGTGGTAACATTATGCCTTCATTTAGAATACAATAAAATGAATCCGCAATGTGGGTTGTAGGAAAATGTTAAAAATGATAGAAGAAAAGTAAAATGTAGCAGTGTAGCAAGCAGTGATTTTGAAACATAATGATTATTTCAGTGCCATAAGCCAATTACAATTTCTACTTAAATAGAAGTATTTAAGATGTAATTACTTTGCTATGTTAATTATTAGGTTTGATGTAAAGGAGACAAGTCATTCGAAACTTTTACTCTTATGGTTGCTACTTGCCTACACGAAACATAATACTGTTGACATAAACATGATAGTGAGGCCATTTGTTGAGATACAGAAACATTTTTGATCAAGAATAATTAAAAAAACACATAGTAAATGTGCTAACAACATGCTTGCATTCAAAATATAATAATTTGATGCCATACTGTGGGTGACAGGAAAATGTTCTAAATGAGGAAAGAAAAGTGAAATATTGCAATGCAACAACTGGTGATTTTGAATAATAATGATTATTTCAATAAATCAAAATAAACTTTGATAAAAAAAAACAATTGACCTTTTGATAATATTTTTAATGATATTTTTATCCACTTGCTATGTAATTTGAATTTAGTTGTTTAGCAGGAAATTAAACTATAATTTATTTTTATCCACTAGTTATTCAGTAGTCTAGTCAGTTTTCCTTTTGAATTTAGGTTTAAAGTTACATTCTATTTAAAACCCTATGATTGAAAAAATAGAAAGTCTTTTTTTAATATTGGCATTATATTTCTAGAAATAATGTTTTCTTTATCTAAAAGAGTACACAATCATAGTTTTCTATCTAGATATTTTAGGTGATTATCTAATATATAAATTATGACTTGAATTTATCTTCACCATGATTATCGTCCTTTTCGTTGTTATCTTTCATCATAAATCTTATTATAGGAGTTCCTCTTACCCCTACTATATTAATAATGTTTGGCCATGTCCTTAGTCGCTTAAGTCTTAAGCCTTATAAAGCATTAGGCATTATATTGATTTTAGCTAGGCTGCCTCACAAAATTGTTCAAGTTATGAAATTAAGTGCGATGATAATCCTCATTATTGCCATGGTATCACTAAGACTGCATAAGTGGTTGTCTTTAAATTCCACATTACTCATAATAACCTTTCTAGCAAGAAACAAAGATTTAGTAACCTAAGCCACATCTTTATTCATCATGTTTTATATAATATTTCATTATTTTACATGTTTGGGGTTTCTCGATAAAAGTGATAACCCCTAATACAACATAAATTGGCTTTGTTTCGTTTTTAAAAAGCTAGAAATCATTTTCATTCATTTCTTTTACCTTCCATTTTTAGACTTTAAATAATATTTGCATTAATTTACATTTTTTTACTCATCTAATAAATTTATTATATATTTCCTTATAAGCTATTCAATGTTTCTTCTAATTGTTTAGAAGGACATGTAAAATAGAAGTTGTTAATCTCATCAACCAAAATGGATAGAAATTCATTCTCATTATGGAAATGGGTAAGCTTTGTGTGTGTGATTGCAATATAAAGAGACAAAATTCTTGTTAAACTCTTCCTTATATTTGTGTGTCTGATGTGCATATCCATATCATTGAAAATGTATTTTTGTATTGGAAGATGTCAATCATATTAGTATAATATAAATAAAGATTGGGTTTGTTTAGTATAAGACTTGAGATGGTTTCCTATGCTCATATTTGAATATTCTTTCTTTCTATTCTACTCACTAAATAAATTTTTGCAATACATATGCATAATAAGATGAAGAGTATTTGTTATGACCAAGATTAAATGGATGATACTATAATCAACAATGATCATATTAGTCCATTGTTTGCAATTCTTTGTGAACCATCGAACCTATATGAGCTTCCACATATAGTATGTTATGGTGATGGCCAAGTTTTCCCTACGTAATGTTATGATTTAAAGTAGTATTAAATCATAACAACACTATATTTTGATAGTATTTACATTGTTTTATACTTTCTTTATCTAATAGTCATTAAAGTTGAATTAAGGAAATCATGCACTATGATTAATATTGCTCACCACCCACTGTTATTCAACTATTTTTATGTTATGATTTTTTATGCACATGAATAGTAACTCTTAAACGTCAAAGTACGAATCTTATGAAAATATTATTTATATTACACAAAAAGGTAGAAACCTTGAATATCTTAATTCTAACCCCATGTAATATGAGAATTACTCCATATTTTAAATGTCATGTGTTCTATGATGACAAAATATATGAAAGTTTTCTCCATATTAATAATAGTTTTGTATTTATCTTGAATTGATGCTCCATCCCTATATGAGTTGAATTTTTTATTATTGTTTTCTTTGCAAGAGTATCGACACATTATTATTTTCTTGGTATAATAAGCTTCACTTTATGTTTAGCAAACTAGTTTCCATACTTGCATCATTCCATTTGCTATCTCTTATTCTACATTTTCTCTATCTTGAAATAGATTCAATAGCACACTACAATCCACTAAAATGTATAAATTATTAAATTCAACTTGATTGCATAATTGAAGACCCTTAGTTATGGCTAATACCATAACTTTAGATGTTATTTGATTTATCTAAAATATAAAAACTCATTTCCTCTAAATTGTTCCAAAACATTTCAACTACAATAACACTACAACTCACACATGATGTCTCACCAACGATGTATAACGACATCAAGATCTTTGGTTGAGGGAACCACCAAATCACTTCCACTGTTGTTTCTTACGTTCTTGCCAATTAATATATGATTCCCAAAAATGATTTGTTTGACATCTTTCTACAAAGTTTGAATGATTAGAAAAAGGCATATTATGAAGCAAAAATTCTCTTTAATATTACATATAACATCATGCAACAATTTGAATTAATTGCCCAAAGTTCTTAGTTATGTTAGCTTTTTGAATATTCTATGATATTAAAGTGGACAGTGTGATTATGCCCTCTCTATTACAAATTTCATATTGCCTTGCTTGTCTCAAGATGTAATTTATTTCATGATTTTATAGGGATCAGGTCGCATAACGTGTAAATTATTTTCAAAAGTAGCCCCTACTTATTTAGCTTCCTTATAATAAAAAGCACTTTAGTAATTGAATCTTCATTTCGACATTGTTGCCACATTCAAGAAAGTTGAAGGTTTATGTTCATCAGGTTATTTGGTAATGGCATAAACTATTGAATATCATCCATGCTAACGTTAACAACTTTAAAGGGCATTTGGTGCTTCATAAGTTTCATCTACCTTTTAGACATAGCTTTTGTGATCTCAAATAAGCCCAAGTAGAATGACAACTAAACTACACATCACAAGAGACAATATATAAAACATTCATTGAGTTAAACCGATTTGCATCAATTTTAATTAAATATTTCATCCTTTGCATGTTAGCCCATGTGTTGGATTTCATTTTTATTCATCTAAGGAACTTACTTAAATCTTGCATTTCATCATAATAAGAAGAAAACTTGTGGACTTTTATCCTAATGCTATGAGACAAAGCAAAGTGTGAGAGATTTTATCCTCTTAGAATAAGTTGAATAGTTATACATGAGTTATGACCATGTTCATCAAGAATAATTCTAGGTTGGACTATGAAATTGAACAAATTATAGTTTACACTTCAAGAAAAGCTTTAAATGCATTTTCCCATAATGTGTAATATTACCAAAGAAATAAAGGAGGTCAATCCACAATGTTAATAGATATTGGAAACAATTCACCACAAGAAATGCAAGAGAAAAGGAATTTTGGCTTTTTGAATTATTAACATAAATGATTTTTGCTATATAACGATTATTTTGATCATTTCAAATCCTTCCTAAGATTTGTAAATATACGACTATTAAAAAAATAATAATTAAAATAAATAAATAAATAAATAAATCAATGGATGATTTCAAACGAGTCTTCCACGAACACAAAGCCTTCATTAAATAATAGTCAACCAAGCCAGGCTTCCACTAAACAGCAATGTTTCCCATATGGTGGGCATACTAGAAATCCCAACAACTTGAAATAAATTACAACCATTTAGGTAGAAAGTAAATTTACATAGCAGCTAGTGAACATTTGTAGGCATTCTTAGATTAGTTGTAACCCTATCTATGAATGTTTAATGATAAATTCACAATTGGAAAGGATTAAACTAATTCTAAGAAAGCGAAACTATTTTAAAGTTTTTATTAGTAGAGTTAAATAAAAATTTTGGAATTAGTACTACATAACATATCTTAATGCAACCAAATACTACCACACCCTCACTAAATTAAGTTTATCACATTTAACTATTTTAAAACCCTTTCCAACTTCAAAATCATTCAACTACATATTCAACGTTTTTTTGAAAAAGCAAAGTACATTGTTCTACATAATTTCCTTATCAACTTCATGCACCAACAAAGTTTGTGGGAACGTTTTTATTTATTTTTCACATGTTCTACAATTGACCAACATTTTTGTAAGATCTTATGCATTACACTTAAAGTAAAGGGAGTTGCTTTTAGAATTATAACTTGATTTTGTTTTTGTTCCAAAAGTAGCCATTTTTATGAGGTTGAGTCTGACCCACAATGTCTCAAGAAAGTTTGGCTTTAGCATTGTAAGAGAACAATTTAAAATATGTTCCAACTAGTAGAAAATACAAGTCATTGCAAACTAGCACAAGACAAAAATAGTCAATGTGAGGTTGTGTTTTTACCTTATGGTAATGACATGTCATGCTTTCTCAACTTGCTATGCAATCATTCACTTTGGTAGAAACAAAAACAACTAAGGTGCTGTTGTTGTTTTTTCATTATTACCAACATTTTTTTGTTTTCACTTGCTAAGAATGTGATTCCTATTGCTACTACAAGTTGAATTATTGGGGACCAATAGTTATTATCGTAAAAAATCTACTGAACTTTTAAAACATTCAAAGCAAGATCTTTTGAACATAGCACACACATGTTTTCTAAGAGCTATAGTTCTTGAGGGACAATCAACGTAGACACCCTTCATAAGATTTTTAGTATGGTCATCAATTAGCAATTTTGATGCCCAGAAACCAATCAAAAATGGCTTGACACTTTTGGGGAATCATTGTATCTTTTCTCTATATGTGGAGTTAAGATATTGCTTAACATTATATTAGAAGATCAAATTTCATGCAAAGAAGGTGAAAAGGACCCAAAAAACTGCCTGCTTTCATCGATGCCTTCGTTTGTTACCCAAAATGACCTTATTTGATGTAATAAAATATATGTGCCATGTTTTCATAAAATAGATCAATGAATAGGTCTTCAAATTCTAATCTAGATCAAGAACTCATATGATTTACAAACACACCTAGATAAGTTCCTTTGTGGTTACCCATTAAGGCCAACTTAACTATGCCACAATTTGTGCGATCTGCAAACGAAATTAAATCTACCAATGCTATGCTTACCTACCATCACACTCTACTATGCAATGAACCTAATCTCGTCCATGACAATATCGATGTCACATAAACCTGCTAACTTCATCCATGATGCATCAACTAAAATTTGACCAAGACATCATCTAAACCACAATGATCTGACAGACAGATCCACAACACACCTACTTGGATCTCACTTGCGACACCATCGATGGTGTGCCAATTCAATTTTTAATTTACAAAACTCAAACCCAAATATATTTTAATGACCCATGTGAACCTGGCTAATAAAAAATGAAAATGCAACTTCATATAAAGATTTTTTTGCAACTATTTGGACCATGTAAACTTTGGACAAATACAACAACTTTTTAGAAACCAATTTGGCAATAGCTTTGACCAAAGCTTTGGTACCTACTTTTTAGAAAATAGACTTTTTTAAACTAAAAGGCTAGCTTTTCCAACTACTTTTTGTAAGAGCTAATTACCATAAATTTTGTATTTTTAATCTCTATTTTTTATGGATAGGCTTCTATAAGTGGGAGACATACGATTCCAAAAAGATGATCCTTACATGTGTAAAACTCCACTTTTCCTATGATGTCTTGTTGAGGTTTATGTTTAATTGCAATGAGAACTCCACCATGCTAAATCAACTAGGTTTCAATATTGAAGGGAAGAGCGTGAGGCTTAAGCGATGAGACTGTATCAGCTTGTTTCCCAATAACATTACAACATTTCCTGATAGTGGATGTTGCATAATGGTTTCTTTCACTTTAACATTTGTTTTTGTTCATTGATTCACCTTTATTATGTCATTTACTTGCACATCATTGTCACTTTTCACTTTGATTCTTAATTGTTTCTTAGATTTCTACTACTACTTATTGTCACCTTCCTTGCTATTCTCAATTAAATTTTTTATTTTGTTTGAACTAGTTTTATGTGCAAGTTACTTCAATGCTCTATCTCTTTTGTAATTCTTATTAATTTTTCTCAAGGCTTTTAAACTGCACCCATGTGACATTTATATTGTTCTTTTCATATTGCAAAATTTGTTTTGTCAAACCCCTTTCCAAATACCCTTTCTTTTTGCCATTGAGTTAGTAGTAGGCCAAGCATAAGGAATGCAACCCGTGTTGTTCTTGTTCCCTTCTTTACTGAAGTTGCCATGGATAGCTATCTCATCTGTGTTTCCTCTCTAGGTTTTACATTCTTATCTTATCATTTTATTTATTCTTAATCTGTGGAGTCAAACCTCTACTTGTTCATTATAGTTTGTAGCACTAGTTAAACATCAAATCTTGCTTTATAGCTTAATTATATCAGTGTTTGCAATGTTGATAGCAAAGAAATATTGAACTAAACCATCTTTTGAATTTTCCTTTATTGACACCTAATTTTAAAAAAAAATAGTGACACAGCTTAAACAAGGGAGTCTTCTTTTCTTTTTTCTAAAGGGTAGAATTTATACAAATAATATCATGTAGAAATTATAACATGGAGCACACACACATCAACTAACCACAAGTGACCCTCGAAGATCTTTTAACTTGACTACAAATTATGGAAGACAAGCTAGAGAAATATGGTTTTAGGATCATCAAACTAGAACAAGCTCTAAATTAGCCCACCATTTCAAACCTAATACTGCCATGCATTATAATCAAATACCTCTTATAATCAACAATCCTTTCTTTGATTGATACTATGAAAATGATGACAATAAACAAATGAATCATATAAAATGTGACATTCTCATCCTTGGAGGACTTATAAATCTTAAGGAATATATAGATTTGAAAGTTTCCTTGGATTGTTGCTTCCAATTGTTTAAACTTTAATGAACAACAAAAGGAGTTGTTTGCACAAATGAAACTGGCAAAATAAACTCAACTATCTATAACAATCATAGAAATCTATTTTCAACGAAGAGGATCACCACTCATCAAAATACTTATGCATCTTATAAAAGAATGACCTAGTTGACCAATGACATGCCTAACAAAATAAGGAATCTATGTGATGGGTACATTACTCATTTTGATGAGTATGTTTGTATCGTGGTGTTAATGAAGACCCTTTGGTAACATTTTAATAATTTTGAGCTGTGCTTAGTGATATATGTAGAGGGAACTTTTCATGCAAATCATTTACACCTTAGAAGAGGCCTATAGGATTACTATTAACTATGAAACTTAGAAACAATTATCCAATAAAAAAGTTGAAGCTTCATCCATGTTAAACTTTGAGCTGACCAATCCCAAATGTCCACAATTAGTGTAGCAAAACATTGTACTATGAGCCCACCTTGTCATTAAATTTATAATGAAACCCAACAAACCTATTAACCAATCACCCAAAGGTAACTTATTTTGATGTAAAAAGTCAAGTCACATGATAGCCCAACATAAAAAACAACAAGTCAGCTATATCGAGGAAGGCAGTTATGGGGAATTGAACACCAATGGAGAAAAAGAGAACAAAGAATATGCTTCCAATCTTACTTAGCCAATGAATACTCTAATGAGGATTGGGAGAACAACATTGATAACATGAGGGCATTATTGTCAAGATAAGAACCTTCCCCAAACCAAAGGAAAGTGAAGATTGAAGACATACTATAATTTTTCATATCTTTGTCAAGCTTAGAGAAAAGGTTTGTAAAGTTCATCATAGAAAGTGATAGTAGCATCAACACAATTTCTACTAATGGTGTAGCATGCCTAAGACTTTGGATCATTCGCTACCCAAAACCACACAGTATGTCTTTTATTAACAAAATATCCATGTGTCTCAAGAAAAAATGATCTATATCAATTAAATTTGGCCAACAATTTGGAAGATATTTTATGTTATGTTGTTTCTATGGCAATATCAAGTATCATCTTATTATGGTGATGGTTATATGACCATTATACCATGTTTTCTAATAAAGCCAACATACACATTTACACATAACAACTAGAAATTTAATATACATACATCAATACCTAAAGAACATGTCCAACCAATCAAAAACAACACGACACCCCAAATAAGTAAATACTATTAATGTCCCAAGGTAAACTTGATAAAGAAATTATTTATAGAACATTTATGTAAGACATAATAGTACTTTATATAACAATATCTCCTACTATAAAATCCCTTTTATTTAGTTTCCCTAAACTTTTTACAATTGAACTCCAATGTTTGCCACCTCTTCATGACATCCAATATACTACAGACCATATACTAGGTGCTAGTTTACTAAATTTTTCACGTTATAAAACAAATCATTGTAAACATTAAGAACTCACCTAACAAATGCATGACTTATTAAATGAATGATTCTTTTGAGAAAGTCAAAATCCATGTGTTGTTCCCACCCCAAGCCCTAAATAAGGATGGTTCAAGGAGAATCTATTTCAATAATAGGGGAGTTAGCAAAGTGATGCAAAGTATAGGTTCCTTATCTACTTATTAGATGAACTATTGGACCAAACTAATGAAGAGACTGTTTTATTCAAAATAAACTTAAAAAGTAGAAAGCACGAAGATAGAATCCAGCTAGAGGATGTGTAAAAACAACTTTTAAAATAAAGGATAGTCATTTCCATCACCATATTTAATACACTAAGCACATTTATAAGAAGAATGACACAAATATCCTAATTAGGAAAGTTTGTGATAGTTTACTTGAATGACATCTTGAACATTAATTCTACCATTGAACATAAATTAGAACACCATAAGAAAATATTTGTTCCATGTTTAAGGAGAAGACCTTGACCAAACATAAATTTTGAACATTTATTTCTCATCATGTGAATGTTTTGGGCTTTAAACCCTCAAAGATGATGTATCATTTTACTATGACAAGATTAAGGCTAAATTGATTAACCAACACCTCAATCAATCAATGATTTTAATAGTTTGCATGGCCTAAGAATCTTGTAAAGGAAATTCATTAATAGTTTATTATCATCACTACCCTAATAAATGATAATTTTAGAAACAAATTTTGAATGGACCCTTACAACTAAGAAAATATTTGTGGAAGTCAATGAACCTATAACACAAAAAATTTATGCTTCAACCTCCACACTATGCTTGACAAAGTGTTTATGTTTAATGAGTTGCTTAATACCATAATCAATAATAAGGAAGTTCATTTCAGTTGGAATTTTTGGGAAACCATTTTGCATCATTTGCAAATAAAGTTAGAATTCTCATTTGCCCATCACCCCTAGCTTTTGATCAAATCAAGTTCATAAATCTTGCTTAGGAAATCAATTACGGTGTTTTGTAGGAGAAAACATAAACAATTTAGACCATTATTTAGCACAAGCCAAGAAACCTTATAATAGTTCCATCAATATGTCGATAAGATTGAGCCCCATCGAATGCAATAACAAATATGAACCTTTTATCCTTTTTGACCTAATCCTATGAGCCATTCGAGCATAAACATAATTGTTTGCATATATGATAGGTTCATGAGAAAATTAAGGAAGCAATAATTATTAGTAATGAGTAGTAAAATAAATTAGCCAATGCACACCACAAGCTTAAAGAATTCTTAGAAGGAGGATTCTTGATGATCAGAATAAAGTCTGAATGGTTTCCTCTATAATCTTTGTAGAAGTTACATGCAAGAGTAGTCCTGGCATTCCAAATCTAAAAATTTTTTGGACCAAATGCATACATTGTAAAGGTATCAGATGATTATGACACTGGCAATACCTTCAATATCTCATGTTTGGTAGCTCACACAAGGAGTTTATCATGATTTCTTGTGAGAATGATCACTTACTTGAGTGCTTACTAACCTATCATGTTAAGAAGAGTAAGAAGATTGAAGTTGTAATGGATGAGAATACTACGCAAGCAAAACATCCGAGTTATCAAAAGTATCTTTCTCATTGGAACGTTTAGCAAGAAAATAAGGATTCTTCAATGATAATGGAAGAGTCTTAGAGATCATACCTTGACACATTAGAGATTTATGAGAACAAATCTGGAGTAGGTAACTCATTAGAAATGGAACTCTTCTACTTCAAGGGAATTAAAGAGGACACTAATCAAGCTTTTAATGCCCAAAGACCATTAAGACATGTATCTAGAATTCTAGAAAATCAAGCTATCATTTCCTCATGTGAAAAGTCAAAATGGATCCTAAAATTTTATTTTATGCACAAAATTCACATCATGAATAAATAAAAGATACAAAATGGCCCATTGATCCCATTTATTTTGTTGTCATCATCTGTTGTTTCCTTTATCGCTCATCATTGAGTTGGCTAAATTAGTGTTGATGCTAACATGGACAGCACTACGTTGAGATAGATTAGTGAATTAGTCATTTAAGCTCAATCCCATGCTTGAGTTTACATAACCCATGATTACACCCAGATCCATTAGGTTTTAAGAAGCTACTAAATCTACCCAATAGTAGTAAAGGTCATGTGCCTTGCAAAAAAACTTAGACAATTAATGTGAAACTTACCTGATTATTGATGCTATGATACATTGATCCAAATCTAACCCATGGCACCATGAACATTACACTAGCCCCTCCAACTTTAGTTGTGACATGACTATCCAAAAATGACCATTGACATTGCCGACATCTTTTCGATTCACATAGCCAATGTGCAACATATTGACCCAGAAAATAATGATAAAATCCATGACATGTTGACAATGATCAAAACTACAAGGGCATTAGTTGACCTAGGTAGCTTGAAACAAAAAAACATAGCTTTTTTATAAAACTACTAAGTAATAGCTTCGACCACATAACTTTTGGTCCAAAATGAAAGCTCTTTAAAAATTTGTTTTGAAATTATTTTAACCATAACCTTGGCAAATAGCTTATAGAAAATAGATTTTTTAAGAAATATATATGGAAGTAGATTTTGACCACCAAATTTGAATTTTATTTCCTTCTTCATTTTTTTTTATTTTTCTTGAGTCATTATAAAATGGTAAGCCTATCCTTTAAAATGGATGATCTTTGTAGGAGCAAAATTTCCATTATTCCATTGCCTTGTTGAGGTCTAATTTTGATTGTAACAAAAGTTTAACGTGATGACTTGTTAGTGCCTTTGTTTTATCAGTAGAATAAGGTTTAAATGATGAGAAATAATGATAATTTACCAATGATTATATGACATCACTTTCCTACTATAGCTACATAGTGGTTCCTTTCACTATTTTTTTCTTTCAATTCATTGATTCGCTTTTACATAATTTTTGTTAACGTTTTCATCCATTTTCACTTCATCCCTTAATGTTTTCTCAAATTTCTAATCCTAATTATCATTGTATTCAATACTCATCTCAATTTTATTTTCATAACAGTTTGAACTAATTTTACATATTGTCACTTTGTTACATAATATTTTTTGTACGAATTATTAAAGTCTTTCAATGCATTTTAATCAACTCCAATGTTGCCTTTACTTTGCTGTTTCGTTATCACAAAGACACTCTTATCAAACACCTTTCAAGCACACCATCTTTGTGTTATTAGTGAGGTAACTAGCCTAACATATAATGTGACCTTGTGTTGCTCTCGATCCTTTCTTAATTAAGATTATTTTGGATGGTTGAGTCTTGTGTAATGCATTTTTAGGTTTCTAGGGCTTATCTTCGTTTTTTATATTTTTATTGTATGCAAATTAATCTCTATGTGCTCATTATAATTTTTTTCACTCATTTGGCATCAATTCAATTTTACTTTTTGGAATAGAGGATGTTTAGATTCTTGTTGTCTGTAGATTTGATCTAGAAAGCATTGTAGAGAATTCTATGTGTAATCCAAAAAGGTTTTGGGTGGCAATACGTTTTGAAAGCCTTTCTTTGAATGCTCTCTAAAGCAAATCTCTTTAGAGGAACAAAATCACACTCGGTTTTTCATTTATGTGTGAATTCACTTAGATGCCAAAAAACTAGGAAGATAATGGACACAAAGGAATGCCAAAAATATAAATCTTTCCTTGAGTTCCATGATACTAAGAAGTGAATTAAGTAAGACATATCTTTAACTAATATCAACTTTAGGCGCATTATCTTTAGAAGATTTGGTGAGCTAGCTATATAAGAAATTATTGGTTTTTCCTTGAGCATTATGAAAATCTAAGAGATAAAGAAGTAGGATAAAGAATTAAAACCATGATCTTGAGGAGGTGATGAAGGATTACTTAAATCTTGAAAAGAAGGATGCATATTCAATGGTGAACTCTTCTACATGGATCATTGTAAGATGTACCTCAAGGCTATGTAATTAAACTACAAATGTGTGGGGGTTCAAACCAAACATTTGGTACATATGCATGATTCTATTTTTAGGATTTTATTAAGAGGACTATTTGATTAATTTCATAACAATACCTAAGATCAAATGAGTGTGTACATGAACTTGTGTTTTGATAATTGATACAAGGATAAGGTAATGTCTTATGTTTTATTATGATGATTATTGAATTCATGTTTTACTTGGAGAAATTATTAATTGTTTTTAAGAACAAGTGCTTAGCATGATTAATACCCTAACTTGTTATAATAATTACTAGCATACTAATACAAGAATAATTTTGAAATCTATGCTATGTGATGTTCTCTACAAATTTTGAAATTTTCTTCCATGTTTTTAAAAATTGTTAATACTTGTAGCCAAAAAAAGACATTTTGCCTAGTGTCTGCCAAAAGGCTTGATAGGAAAGCTTGGTCAAGGGCTTTTAAACCTGTTTCTATTGAGCTATAGTTTAAACCAATTGATCCATAATTTTTTATTTCTCTCAAATCGAACTTGTACATGATTTATGACAAAGGAATCTATATAATGGTAAGATGATTTAGTATTTCAACAATAATTTTGATATAATAGAAGACTATAACAAAATATTTCCTATGTAAGTGGATGATAAGTTCACTAAGTGCAATATAAATATCATTTTTAATACCAATATTCCAAAAAATTCATTATCGACAAACTATATGTGTGCAACTTTCTATTGGGAATAGGTTTGAGTTCTAGCCACAAATCATGAAATATCACATGCAAGAAGTGAATTTTTTAAGTTTGAATGCCAACATTGATCAACATTTCTTAAAGTGTACAAGCATGCCAAAGGAGGGAGATCAAGACAAGATCACTCTGTGGCTAAACATTACTATTTAATGGTTGAATCATGTTGAATAAGAGAAACAATATTTATATTGATGGATATGATAGAGCAAATTAAGAAACATAATATAAAGAATAAGGTTAATCTAAGCTTTAAATGCTTAATTCCACAAATTCTAAGATGCAAGTGGTATTAGAGCCAATGCCATAAGTTTGAGCCCTTAGTGTGTGGATATGGAAATATTATTAGTCTAAAAAAATCATGCACATATGGATCCACTAGCATAACTAGAGTGAAATAAGACATGCATATGTGCTTGTGACTAGCTTTCTTTTATTTTCTTGGGCCTTGTGGGTGTGGGTGCGTGTATGTGTTCTTCTTTTTTAGGTTCCTTATCTCTACTTTTTTGGCCCATGATCAATACACTATAAGCCTAGGCTTAGTACTTATCCTCTAAACATTTGCTTTTTAAAAAACTATTGCTAAATCTTATACTAATATTACATCATTGATATACAAACAAATAATAATACAACAAAAGCAAACAAAAACAATTAGGAAGGGGCATGCCCTAGTCTCACAAAACATCATCATATAGAGTAAATTTTGCAACCTAATCTAGAGTAGTGTTCCCTTCATGGTAAATATAGCAAACTTCAATAGAGTAAAAAGTCATAAAAAATATATTGACATTAAACTTTTTCCATTTAGGGATACTTTTAGTACTTCTAGTGAGCTATTGTAGCAATGTAGGAGTTAGTACTTATGTTGTGCCATTGCTGTAAGGAATAAGTGAGGTAATTAGAGAAGTTCTAAAAATAAAAACCATATTTTTTTTTATCTCAAATGATAATACCAAAACACATGCAATAGTTTACAATATAGGTAGGGTCATTGTTCACAATCATCTTGCCAAGGTGGGGGTAAATGTATATTGTGAAATAACTTGTAGCCTATGTAAGTTGTGGTGGCTCAAAAAGTTCCCTAACAAAAAAATCCTACACTACAAAAAATTTAGGGGATAATTTTGATCATGGAAGTGGATGAGAGTGTCAACTTCATCTACAGTTTGTTATTCTTATCTTATTGTATATGATAATTTACAATAGCAACCTAATTAACTAATTCTTTTATTTTTATTTCCTTATTATTGACCTACATCTAGTCTAATAAATTCTTAAGCTATGAAAATGCGTCCAATAGTTAAGTATTGTTGTAAGTTGGTAGTCATCGAAGAGAAAGAATTGAAAATTGATTGTGAATATTTATGGCAACATAAACTATGATTAATGGTTTCATCATGAGGGTATTGTCATTGGAACATGATACATTGTTTATTCCCTTCAATGTGGGAAAAATTAAGTAGGGATAGTTGATAAAAACATTTGCTAAATAAGCATCCATATCTTGCATTGAACCATAACTTTTATACATTGTTTATTAGGAAATCTTGATTATAATTTAGATTCAAAAAGCTATAATGTTGATATGGCACGAATGATTTTTGTTCTTCCATGTAATGCCAAGCTGGTGAGTGTTAATTAATCACCTTAAATCTATTATTTTTTGGCAATATTTTTTTTCCTAAGGAAATAAAACAAAACCACAAATATTTTGCATATTGCATTATCCATTTCAACTTGAGGTTCTACCTCTAATTTCTCACAATGAAGAGAAAAATTATGAAACATTTCAAATTCAAGCAATACATGTTAAACAATTCAGTTTATCTAAGATTTTTAATATATATGACTATAAAAGTTATTTCACCTTCCAATTGTCATCCTTAAAATTGTGAATGTTTTGCTAGTGATTATTCTCCTTACTTTTTATATATTCCTCTATAACAAACATATTATCACCTTAAATAGACAACAAGCTATGCAAACAAAAGCCTAGTACTTTAGCAAAACTAGTGCATGAATGAAACTCGTCAAATTATCTCTGAAACATGCTATTTGTCTATGTGACCTGAATTCATTAATAGCTACCTGATCATAGACTAGAACAATCTACAAACAAACTAACATATATTTTGCAAGAGTTCAATAAAAAATAAACTCCTAAAGACCTTGGCAGTTTTTTCATGCATGACCAACAAGCTAATTCTATGCTTTACAAGGCTAAAAATAGACTATCAAAATGATGCAAAAAACTACCCAATAAAATCTAATAAAGCAACAAAAGTAGAATAGTTCCTTCAACTTATTTTTAAGTTAGGTTGGTAATTCTATTTTTCATGTTCTATATGGTGCTTTTTGATAAGTTTTTTTATTGATATTGTAATCCATCAACTATGTAATAAGAATTTAGATGTTTGGCAAGATCACAAAATCAATACTAAGCTTGATGAAAATTCTCTTCGAGCACAACACCACAAGATAGATAGAGTTTCTCTTAGTGATTTGTAATGAAGTCAGAGAACTTATCTTATGATTATAATTGAGTAAAATTGTTATATTTTTGTTTATTTAGTTTTTTATATTTTTATTCTAATATTTGTTTTAGTGTTTCACATAAGTTTCCCATGATATTTTCATTCTTACAAACACATTGTATGTTTTTCCATGTTTTCAATAAGAAAAATATTTTATTTAGTTTTTATTTTGAATTTAGGTTTAGTATTAGTATTTATTGAATTCTCTTTTATGGAATAAAAAGAAAGAGTATTTTATATTAGCATTAATGTTTTCTTTATCTACATAAGTACATAATCATAAGTTGCAACCTAGGTATTTTAGGTGATGATTGGATATCTGATTTATGATTTGAATTTGTGCCAACCATTTTCGTTATACTTTTCATCATTTCCTTACCTCTTAAGTCCTACTATAGAAATTCCTTCTACACATCCTAAATTAAGAATATTTGACAATTAAGGCTATTTGTCATGTTATGCAATCAAGTTCAATGAAAATTCCCATTAAGACCATGGTGTCACTAAGAGTGTATAATTGGTTGGCCACAAATACTAAATTAATCCTAACAACCTTCTAGCAATAAAAAAATGATTCAATAGTGCAAAGCACATATTTGCTCATCATTTTCTATATGACGTACTTTAAATCTTCATGATTAGGATTTCTTGTTAGAAGTGGCATCCCATGTCACATAAAAAATTGGGTTTATTCCAAACTTAAAAACCAAAAACTCATTTTCAGTCATAACTTTGTTATTCCCATACTAAACATTAAATTATATTTGGCACAATTCACTTCTTTACTCATCCAAAAAATTGAGTATAGATTTCCTTATAGGCTATTCTATTTTGCTTCTAACTATTAAGTAGGACATGTGAAAGGCACATTGTTGATGTTGTCAACCAAAATGGTGAATAATCCATTACAACCAAGGAAATGGGTAAACAACATATTGTTAATTGAAATATAGAGTCAACATTGCTGTTACACTCATGTCAATTTTTGTATGTCATATGTGAATATCCATATCTTTGAAAAGGTATCACACCATTGTGGAATTTGCCAAACATATTAGTCTGATGTAAATATAAATTGAGTCCATCTCGTGTAAGAGGTGAGATGCACTACCTACACTCATAATCGAATACTACATTAATTTATTCTTTTTAGCAAATAAATTTTCACAATAAATAGCCTATTAAGATGAACAATATTAATGACAACCAAGCAAAACTGGATGATAATATAATAGGCATAGATGATGTTAGTGTATTATGCACAATTATTTGATGACATTTGAACTACTCTAAGTATGCAATGATAGTATGTTATGGACATGGCCAATTTTTTCTTACATAGTGTTATGATTTGAAGAGGTGTTGCATCATAATTGTATGTTAGTTTGATAATATTTTCTTTGTTGAGCACTTTTTTTATCCATCATTTATTAACGTTGTTCTAAGGAAATCATGGGTTATGATGAAAAGTGTTCAGCACCCATAGCTATTCATGTTTTTTGATGTCAAGAATTTTGGTGCACATGAATAGTAACTCTCAAAAGCACAAGTGCCTATCTTATGAAAACATTATTTGTACTTTAAAAAATATGTAAAAACATCAAATAGCTTATTCTACCCATATATATAGGAAACATATTGAACATTTTAAATGTCATGTCCTTTATGATCATAGGATGCACGGAAGTAGTATTTTGTCTATATTAATAACAACTTTGCATTTATTTATAATTGGTTGTTCACAGCATATACTTGTTGAAGTTTTTATTGTAGTTGATTTAGATAAAGATATGCCCACTTTATTGCTTTCTTTGTACACAAAACTCTATTGTATATCTAGCAAACTTTTTCCCTTACTTGCAACATACAATTTGCTAACTTTGATGATATATTTTTACATATTGGAATACAATAAATAACACACCATAATCCACTAAGATGTATAAATTGCCAAATTGCAATTAGCTACTTAATTACAGACCCCTAATTATCACCGTTATCTTGACTTCATTTATTATTTGATTTATTTCAATCTAAAAAGATGCTAAACTCAGTTCTTCTAAATAGTTCCAAATAATTCCAACAACAAGAACACAACAATTGGTACTTACATTCCCACTAGTGATGTTAAACTACATCCACAACATTAGTAAAAGGAACTACCTCACTGCCTACACTATTGTTGCTTAGGTTCTTCCAAATTGATTAATGATTCCCAAAAAAAACTTGTCTAAAATCTTCTTACAATGATGTTTTAATGAGGAGATAATAATTGTGTATGAAATGACAAATATCTTTAATATTACATATAACATTTTTTTTGTTTGATTTAATTTTGTAATGTTATTAACACTATTAGCTTTCTAAATATTCTATGCTATTAAAGTGGATAACATGATTATGACTGATTTCATATAACTTAGCTTGCCTTAGTTTGTAATCAATTTCATGATCTTTTAGATATTAAGCTAATTTATGTTTAAATTATTTTAAAAAGTTAACTTATGTCTATTGAGCTTTTTATAATAAATAAAAGCATGATCAATTCAATCTTCATTTGCAAATTATGATCTCTTTGAAGTAAGTTAAAATTTAAGGTTCATTAGGGTTTTCAAGAATGGTAAAGGTTATTCAATATCAATAATGTTAATGTTAAAATCTTTAAAGGACAATTGGTGCACCATAAATATAGTATACATTTTAAAATTAGCTATTTTTATCTCAAATAATCCCAAGTAGAATATTTCTTAGTTACACATTATAAAATAGTGCCCATATCTAATAGCTCATTGAGTCAGACAACTTTACATCCTTGTAATCAAATGTTTTATCCAATGCACACTAGGCCATGTATTGGATTTTTTCCTTGATGCATCTGAGAATTGGTATTTCATTAACACGTAGTTAGACTACAAAATTTTTTTGTTAATATCTTCCTGTTAAGTTTTGTAGAAAATATTTCTTAATTTTCCTAGTTTTCTCAATACCAATGCTATTTTTATCAAATGCAAAACTAATTTTATTTGAAAAAGTCTAGTGATTCCTAAGATTTTACACATTGCACCATCACAAAAATAAATTAGTTCCCTTTTTAATGCATTATTAAACTCCATTGGATAGTTTGTTTGTCATTATAATATATATTTTTATTTGTATTACACATTATTCTTTCACTTAATTATGATGCCACTTTGCATTAATAAACTACAAATTGAAAAACTAGGGTGATGCATTGTGTATGTTATTTTTAATTAGTTTTTTAATAAGAAGGCTTTAAAGATTTATTATTTTAGTTTATTAGTCATTTTAATTTTATTAAAAAATTTGTAATATCTTTTTGAAAGTTAATGGCATATTTGAGTTCACCAATTTTAAAAAGTTAATTATTTTGAAATTTTTAATCATGAATTCATTTTTATTTTTTTGATCAAGCTAATTTTTTTTTCTTAGGTCACCAATTAAGCTATCAATTGCTTGTATTTATAATGATTTTAATTTTTCACTTTCATAATTTTATTTTGTTTTTTTACTCTTTTAAAGATATTTTAACTAAATTAATATTTATTAAATAATTATTTTAGAAATAATTTTATAGTTAGAAATGGCATGAATATTTGCAATTTTATTAATTTTTTATTGTCTCTACGATTACGCCAATTATGAAGTTTTTTCGACACAAGTTATTTTTTGTGATTACATGTTTAGATGAAGTAGGTAGAAGTTGGTTAACAATGATTATTTAAGTAATTGAGATATTTAGCAATCTAAATAATTTTATATTTTTTTATATTTGAAACATTTGTTAATGTATAGAAATTTCATATTGCAAAATGATTTTATACTCTTTGTCTATCTTCATTATTATTTTCTAAAAACCGATATTTACTATTGCCATAAATTTAATATTTATATGTTACACGAACATTGTTTTTAAGCTGATTTTATCTAAAAACTCTTTCCATGACATAATACAGGTATAGAGTTAAATATTTCAAATAAGAAATAATGTTCATGATTTTTATTTTTGACACATGTTTTCAACTATTTGGATGCAAAACAAAATCTAATAGAAAAAGTAAATCTAACGTAAACAAAAATATCTCATTAAAATAAATAATAAAAGCTTTTAATAATCTATGTATCTTATATAAAAAAAAAGTTGACGTAATCTTCAAAACTAATGAAATACACATATATGAACAAATAAAATATTATAGAAATTAAAAAAAATAAATATATAATATGGAAAAAATAGTTCAAAAAATATATGAATGTTAGATTTTAGAGGAATGTGTATTTTACAAAACAATTAAACTAAAATTGATTGATAGATAACAAAAAATAATGAATATAAAAAAATTAAATACATAATATAAAAAATAATTAAACCTTAGTAACATAAGAAATAGTGAATATATAAATTATTTGATAGTTGAAAATAATTTTATGTTATGCTAATTAATAATGCATCTTGATTGATGTATAACATCATAAATATAATTAAAAAAGCATATTAAATCTTCAAATATTATAAAAAGGTCATTCATTAACTTTATCGTGCAAACAAAAAGTATATTTTGTTACTATTACTTGTCACAACCCAATGATCAAATAGAGATGGTCAAAACCATTCTTCAAATCAACTACAATGTTTGCTAAAGATATGATAAACATCTTAATGTTTAAAATTTAGCTATTTACATGTTATGCTATAAAAGTTTAGCCTTTTAAATTTTAAATAAATTAGTTATAAAATTTATCCTATGGTAAATTTATCATATTTCTCATAATGAAAAGATTTTATAATTGGGTCATAGTTCATAATATTTAAGAAGTTATATTATCATGATGAATATCTACATATGTTAAATTTATTATTTTGTTTGCTTTACATTTTAATAAGTTTTTATTTGGGACATCAGGTACTATTTGCATAACTTTTAAGAATGTTATTTTTTATAAATAAATGTATTAACTGACTTTCAAAATGTTTTATTTTATGTTTAGTATATTGTTTTATTTATGATTTATATTTTTTTAACTTTTATGTCATTCTTATTTAAACTAAGTTATTTTGTTTAAGGTATCACAATCTAAACTTTTGTTATAGAAATTGTTATAGTTCGACTTAATTATAATGCCTTATGTATATAATTTCCAAAGAATTTAAAATTATTGTTGAAGGTACATTTTGATTTCATATGAAAGATATTTTATTTAAAATATTATGATCTTTCTCTATTAGAATTATGTCAACAAAGTTTTAATTATTTTGATTATTTCATTAGAATAAAAAAATTTTTATGAAATTTTTTATCTTTTATAAAAGTTTTGCAATTGGAAAAATTTATAGTCTTGTTATAATTTAAATGTTGTGAGTAATATTTTATACTTTAATTTTTTAATATTTAGTATTATATAATAAATTTCAATTTTTTATCAATTTCTTTCTTAAGATTTTTATATTTATATATTATTGTGTATTTGTTACCTTGTTAATGATTTTTAAATAAATATTATATCTTTTACTTGAAATATTAGAATATTAATTAAAATCTCAAATATTTAATTTCAACAATAATTTATTTTTTCCAATTATTTGAAAGGTTTTATAAACTAACAAATTTTTTGTGATCATATTATTAAAAAAAAACTCGAATGCATAATTTGTAGTGCAATGATTATTCAAAACATTTTTCTTGTTAACGTTTCAGTTTATGATTTTTATGTTGCTGACAGCTTACCAAGTTATATTATTTACTAATAATAGTAGATCTTCAATCATTATAGTGTCAAGAAAACATTTTCATACATAGTATGACATAATTTTTAAAATTTAAATAATATTTTACATTAATGATTTTCTTAGTTGTGCCATTCTTTTAAACTAAAGTAATTTCTTATTTCTTGTCCAAAAAAATTACATATTTTCAAAATTCATGTTTTTCTTTATATATTTCTTTAAAAACTTTATTTTACATTAAACCTAGGGGCATTTATTACTATAGGGCTAATTCAAATTACTGAATGAAGTGTAATTTAGATTATTATTATAAATCTACATGATTAGTATTTATTAAATTTACTTTATAAGAATTAGATCATAAGTCTATAAAAGTTTTAATTTTTATTATTTTCCATTTAGATATTTTTGTAATTTAAACTAGAGTTTGAAAGCAATCTAATGTTTGAGTTAAAAAAATGTTAAGTAGGATCTCCACTTAGTTTATTTAATTGAATTACATTACTAAACCAATTAAATATGAGTCAAAGCTTTAGGCAACAAATGTCTTTGTTTTAGTAAGCAAGAAAAAATTATGATAGATCTTATAAGCTCAAAATTTAAAAGTCTAGTAAATAATAATCTTATTAGTTGGTATCATTTATTATTCTTTTTAAATCAATTCTTGATGTTAAATTAAAATTATATCAATTATGTAGATGTCTTAACAATTGTTGTTAATTTTGTTGACATCATAACGTTTATACAATTTGCTATCGTTATCTCACTTTTCAATATTTTGTATCAATTAACTAGATATCTTATCTATTTATTTACAATTGGCAGCTAAATTTTGAAGTTTGCAAAAACTTGGAATCTACATTATTTCAACTCATCATGCAATTTTGTCTATATATTTTTTTCAACAAGTGTGAATTAGAATTAAAATAACATCTTTCAACCTCTATTATTTCTCAAATTTTTTTATAGTAATGTTTTAAAGACAAACTTAATGAATTCATCTTAAGCACTTTTAATTTTTGGGATTCATGCTCAGATCCTTTATTAAATAAATTAGTCAACCATATATATGATATATTAATTCTTGACAATTGCTAAATTTTGTACATTTGTTGTGATGAGATCAACTTGGTATGATTTTCTATTCTACCCAATAATTAATAAATATGTTATTGATCTTTTTATTAGTTTGTGTGAAAATGATATTTATAAAATTTTTTAGCTAAAAGATTATTCTCATATTGTCTTAAAGAAAATGCAAAAATATATTATCAAAGTATTGGTGAAGATTAATGACATCAAAAATCTGTTATACATGAATATAAAATGTGGTAAAAAAAGTATTGGAATGTAATTTAGAGTTATATTTATAATTATGAAAATTCTAAAACCTCGGTTATTAGATAAACATCAATAAATATAAATTTGATTCCAAACTATCATTATTAGACTTAATTGGTAATAATGAATTACATATATTATCCTTACTTTGATGAAAAAATTTGATACCTAATATTTTTGGCAATATAATTAATATTTATGTAACTAATGTGTATGAATTTTTAATTAAAATTTTAAAATTCAATATATTTAAAAAATTGATTTGCATAAATTTTATTTTTGATTTTGGAATTTTATATTATAAGCATAAAAGCTTTGTGGAATTGCAAGACTTGAGTTTTAACACATAAATATTGATTAGGCATAATACTTTAAGATGAGCTTATAAGTTTATTTATATTATTAACTTTTCCTCTCATCCATATTTCTACCCTACCAGGAATGTTTGATTAGATGTGGATTGGATTCTTAAATATTAGAAGTTGGTGGTTTAAGATAAGAGAATTAAAAGAAAAAATTTGCATATGATGCATTTAAGAATATCATAAAAAAAGATGAATATAAGAGAAAGAAAAATCTATTATTGTATCTTTCATAGATTCTTATGTTTAAGGAGCTTCATATAAAAGACAAAAAAGGGTGTAATTAGAAGAGGTTAATTTAAAATAGTGAATTATGTATACTCCACCCAAAAACTAGTTTATCTTAAAGTGAAGTCTTTTTCTAAGGTGATGTAGCCAAGGCTATATGAGCTATTAAGGTATGCTTGTAATTCAAAAAAAAACATCACCATAAAAAGGGAATTTGGAAGGGCCAACTTAGATGATACCAAGACAAGAAGTGAGATAAGCTATGAGGAAGACGAGGAATACGGGCTATTGCTTTAAAGTAAGGATAGATCTTATAAAAGAGAAGTAATCTACATGAATTTTCAAGGTAAGATAATACTTGAGTTCATGTAATAAACTTAGCTCAGATCTAAGCTAAGATAAAAGCAATTGCTTTGTGAAAATGTTTATGAAACCTTGGTAATTGATTGTGACAATAATTAGTTATTTTTTTTCATAAAACTTGTTAAAAAAGAAAGAAATTACTTGTACTAAAAATATAGGGAGATTTATTTTAGTAAATGAATAGTTCAATTTCACTCTTTCTTATGCAATGTTTCTAGTTGTGCTATAAAAAATGCAATGTTTCTAGTAGATTACATGACCATATATTGCAGGTATATCATTAATTATTGATATATATGGAAAATGATTTTGGAATAGCAATTTGTTTATGCAAAAAACTTATTAACATAGGCATCACCAAGTAAAATAAGTGAAAAGCATGATAAATTTTATGCCTTTTTGGTTATCTATGTTGGTTGTCTAAGCATTTATGCATTAAGCTAAGATCATCATGGTCATAGTTTAAAAATTAGAAAATCATGGTGATTCTTTAGAAAAGTATTTAATTGAATATAACCCTCATAACCTTGACATATTAGACTTGTTTTCTTGTTATATGTTGTTAAGTGTAAGGACGCTTAGTCAAGTTCTTCTTCTTTCTAAGTTGAATTGATGTTTGATGATATAAATTAAATGTAAGAAATACTTCTTTATTATTTCATGAATAAATAAATAGTTTTATTCTATGAATAAAGAAATGTATAAAATTGGAACTTTATTATATATTTTTTCAACTAACATTATTGTCTGAAATTTATTTTCGATGTGAGGCACTACAATTGTACTTGAAATTGCTCACAAGTTTAGTTGATAGCATGACATGGAATAAATGTGCACTTAATGACTAAAATCATGAATAAAAAATGTGGGAAATGTAATGTGATATAGGTTATACTGAAGATTAAGTAATAAACAATTTAAAGGAGCTTGGAAATAAATAAAAAAACACTAGATAATGTTGCAGCCAACCATTCGATCATCTAGAGACTGCTTGTGAAGCATGGAACCATGGGTTAGCAAGTTATAGGAGGTATTGGTTCAACCCAAGAGAGAAATTAAACGGATTGTAAGATATTGGTGATTCTTGGTTGCAAGTTAGAAAGCCTTTGAGGGCCCAATTTAAGCCCTTCCAAGAAGATTAGGTTAATTAAGGATACGATTAACAACGAAAGAGTTTGATTATGGCTAACATTACTAAGGTTATGGCTGGACATTATGGTAAAGGTCTTGCAGATCATTCATAATCCTTACCATAGTCAAATTATACCTTTAAGGTGCTTTGATATGAATATGTAAGGTAAGTGTAGCCTTGGAAACATGTTCAAAGGCATAGAAAAAATATATAAGAAAAGGGAGCTATAATAAAAGGTTGTTATAACATGCTCAAGAAACATTATTGGTGAACCTTATGCGTAATGCGAATTATGCTTTGGTTAGCTAGGCTCTCAACTAAGATCTTATTAGAAAGTGGCCGAACTTGGAATAAGACATAGGGTTGTGGTAGGTTTGGCCAAGTAAATAACATGATAAAGACGTTTACAAGACCTTAGGTTGAAAATATTATTTGGATAAGACAACAAGTAGTTCTATGTAAGGTCTTATGTCACATGATGACACTCTCAATGGTGATTCAAGGAATGTGTGGGGGCTTAAAAGTGGCCTTATGATCATTATGATGACTAAAAATTGTGTTGGGATCATAAGTGCCATTAATAATACTTGTGCAAATTGAGACATAATTATACTAGCAATAGGTTAAATATAGAGCCCATGGGTAAAAGCCAAGCCATTATGAACTCCAGAGTTAGCTTAGATAGGAAGGATCCAAAACTTAATGTGGGCAAGATTAAAAATAAGAAAAAAGGGTTAAGAAATTCTGGACAACTAAATTAGGATTTAGTGGGAACCCTAAGGCATTTAGATATAGTTGACTCTAAATTATCGACACTCGCTAAGAAGATAAACATGTTAGCTATCCCACTTTGTTTGCACGGTTTTAGTTAAATATGAATGGTTAAAGCTATAGTTGGAGTGTCACATTTCATTGTAAGAGACTCTAGAATTTGTAGGAAGCCATTATATGGCTAGCCTTAGAAGGGAACAATTACATAATTAGTCTTATAGGAAGTCCTAAAGGTGTGCTTTGTTATATTGGTGACTACTTGTGGTTCTTAAAGACTCTTAGAAACAATCATGGATGTCCATGTGATTATCATTACCATGTTGAATGTTGGATTACATTATTTGAAAGATGTAGAAGAGATTAAATAATGCTTATGTATAGGAAATAGTGTTATATAAAAGTAATTGTTTAATTGAAAATTTTAAAATAATCAAAATTAAGAAGCCAATATCTATTTTATATTTTCAATAATGTAAAATATTTAACATTTGAAATTTTTAGAGTAAAACGTTGTCAATATCAAAATTCATATATTACAAGAGGAAATGTCAATAAATAAAGCCTTCTACATGTCTAACAAAACATCACTAAATAAGTGGTATTCTTTATTTTTTACATGCCGACACAATTTATTTACTTGTTATTTATTTTTGTTTATTAATTAATTGTATGATTTTTTTATCAAAATTTAGTAATTACATTATTAAAAAAATTTAACATTTTTAGCATTCCATTATGCTATCAAATATTTCAATTTTTAAATGTTCCAATTTTTTAATTTTTATTACAATGAGAAGTTTTGCTAAATTAATATATATAGAAATATTTTTTAAATCTTTCATGTAAATATACAAAATAGTGTATAAGTTCACTATGTTGATGTTACTCTTTTTTCTTATTCTTTTAAACTATTTATATGCTCATAATGAAATTGTTCTTAACTTAATTATTCAAATTTGTCTAAATATTTCGAATATGTTTCTTGATAACTTTGTCTATTTTTATTCTTTGTGCTACTTGTTAATATATTAATATTTGAAATTTTTATTATAACAATTTTTTTAACTCTTTATTTACTATTTTAGAATGTGAAAAATGTAAATCAAGATTGCAACCAAATTTCTAAATTGACCATAATTTTGAAAGAAAATTGAACAATCAGTAAATATCATCTACTTAGGGTAAAAAATATATCTTTGAAATTAACAAACTATTATATGCTATATAAACAAAAAAGTATTTCCATTATTTAATATTGAGTATTTAAGTTTTATAAAATATTTATATAACATGATAAAAAAAGTTGTGCTATTCCAAACTTTGGAAACAAGCAAACATAATGAAAAAAGTGAAGTAAAAGTATGTGAAATAACACAAATTTAAAACATTAAAAAATATTCAAAATATTACATTGATAAGTAATGATAAGAACAAATGTTTTATAAAATAATAATAAAAAAAAAATTTTGAAAATAAAAAACGAAAAAAATAAATATTATATAATACAAATAATGTTTAGTCAATGTTGATAAATTGAAATTAAAAAATATAAAAATAGAATAATAAATAAATTTTAATTATGAAAAATAACTTTACAAAATATTAATAAAAAAAATCTCTCTAATCAAAATAAGTCAAATGTGTTTTTATAAATAAGAGTGTAACATAATTTATTATGCAAAGGATTAAAAACATACAACGATAAATGGAAGCACTATCCAAGTCAACTTACATGATGGATCAAATCTTGACTATAACTAATATTACAAACCATGTTCTAGTCTTAAATACTAAAGTTTTTGTGTAGGCACACCAATTGGAAATGATCGTTACAATTTATCGAGAGAGAAAAAAATATGCTAACAAGTACATAAGTTGTCCTTACATCCACCTTGAGCATTTCTAATTCTTTAAAAGAGATGTTCTGCGAATATAATGCATGCCCACACAATATACTCGTTATGCACTTGAAAACATTACATCTTTAGAACATTATCCAATAAATATGTTTTGCACACAGCTTTTAGTATGTCAAGTGTTCCATTATCTCATTTATTTTTTGTATTCTTATAAATATTAATACTTTTGTATTTCTAATGTAATATGTTTTTAGTATTACGAAGTTCTTATTATGCTTTGTAAATATTTGAAACACTTTAAGTAGTTTACATTAATAATGATGTCTTTTGTTTAGGTTTCCATATTTTTTGTTATAGTCATGATTCTATCTTTTGTAGTTAATTATGAAAAAAAAATCAACTATACTTTTTTCAAGAATTGACTTTTTTACTTAAAATAACTCATTCATGATATTTTCAATTATATTTAAATTCTTTAATGACACATACCTTTGAATAATTATTTTGTTTTTATATAGAATAGAAGTTTTTTGGAGTAAAACAAAAATAATTCTTCGTGTTGAACACTTGATTGTGTAACACTTCTTTGATGATAACAAAATTACCATATTTTAGTTAATAAAGATTTTTGGAATTATTTTTAAATCATACATCACAAAATCAACCATGAATTAAGAAATTAGAATGGACAATCAAGTTTTTGATGGACTAATTCACTTGTCAAAATTTATTAGTAAACATTGGCAATTGTGCTTAAGTGTGGCTCAACATGTAAATATATGTGTCATTTTTCTAACACTTGGAAAAATGCAGACGAAAATCACTTGCTATTTTCATATAAACGGACCTTATCTTTGTTTTGTTGGTCTATAAATGTGGTTGCCTTGCTTTTGCAAATTTGTTATTAAAAAATCCCATATTAAATTCTTTGATATCTTCTTATGTGGCAAACCTAACTATTTGTATAAGATCTAATAGGTGTGATGAGATGATAAATCAAACTAGAAAATTAGTTCAAAAGGAAAGGCAAAATACAAATTAAGATTCTATGATAGCAATATCCAAACCAATATCAAAACTAATTGAGATGATTGGACTAATCCTCTAAAACCAACAATATAAACAAAATCTAAGAAGAAAAAATGACAAGAGGAGAACAAGAGATGCACCAATGTTTTAAAAGACAAAAACCCTAAAAGAGATAGGAACTACAAAAGACATGATAATCCTTTTAATAAATTTGAATATAATATCCACAAGAGATATCATGATAGTATAAGAAAATATGAACCATCTGATGAGTTAGAATAAAATGATGATTTAGATATATTTAGTAAAGAGGATAGACATAAGAGACATTACAATCAAAGCATAACTCTATTGTGGAATTGTATACTCTAACTTTTGATGATAGTTTTGATCCTAAGGATTATATTAACTAATAGACTTGTAGGGGTGATTGTTTTGACTAGCACCAGATGGGTGAGTAAAAAGTATAATTTTATTAAGACTATCTCAGTATATTACCCACAAATTTCTTAAAAACTAAGAGCAATAATATACTAACAATGAGGAAGAGTTATCCTAAACTTGAGGAAACTTTAAGGTTAGGTTGTAAGATAGGTTTTTTTAAAATCTATAATATCAAAATGAAAGATAAACAACAAAGGTTTTCTTGATATGATAGATCAATTGAAAAGAATGCTAATAAGTTTAAAGATTATAAACTTAGCTGTAATATAAATGATGCCAATAATGTACTTTTTTCTACTTTGTGCTAGGTTTAAAGGAATACATATTACTTGAAATTAACTTGAGAAATATTACCATTTTAGAGAATGCTTATTGCATAGCCAAAAACATGAAAAGAAGTAGAATGTTTTTTATGAGATATGACAAGCCAGTTCCTTTGATGGTGCACACCCCCATTTCTCAACCACTCGTACTTGAACGTTATCTACCTCATCTGCCATAGTTTCATGACTACCAAACCTACATTAACATCCAACTTTCTTCATCCTACTTTAACCTAACCCACAAAATTTGGAATTGCCTATTTTAAGTGTGATGGAAAGGGACATATAACTACAAACTATCTAAAAAGATGTATGACTATTAACCTAGAAGGTGTTAATTAATATCAAAAATTTCATGTTATATAATCGTAAGACAACTGAAAGTGCACCAATAGCTTTAACACAAACATAAAAATTAAGGAACAACGATTTTGGATGATCATTGATATTAGTGGTTGCAATATTGTGACATCTCTTATTACTATTAAACAAATAATAGATTTATTGAAACATCCAAACCTTTACTCTGTGTCATTGATAGATAAAATCTTTATCCTATTAAGCAACAATTTATGTATCATTAAAATTAAGTATAATGACAAGGTTATTTATGTTGCCATACTTATGCAAGTAGAATATCTTATTTTTAGAAGACCAAGGACTTTTAATAAGGACATAGCTCTTAAGGATAACAAAAATAAGTTTTCCTTTATTTATGAAGGATAAAACATTACATTACATCATACTCCACTTTATGAGAGAGTTTAATCTCTTAAGCCTAAGAAATCTATAAAAACTTCTAAGCCCATGGATAATGGAAAAAGAAAGATAAAGAATTTAAGCTTGAATATATTACCCCAACTTAAGAAGACCCTTAATCTAGGAGACTTAGTTTTGTTTATTATAGTAAAATAGTTAATCACCACCTTACCAAAACCATCACATATTATATAAGCTCATGCTAGTAAGCCAATATCTTTTATTGATTTTATTCCCTTACCAATGGACTATCAAACTTCTAAAAAATTAATTGAAGTAATAAAGGATACAAGAAAGGAGTAGATGCTCAAAAAATGGTTAGCAAATTTTACAAAAGAGATTACATTATCATTAGAGCCATTTTAGAGTAGTTTTTTTTATAGGTTTTAAAAAATTACAAGTTCATCAAGCTAGATATTTTAAGAATATTAAAAAACTTAGAACTAATGCATATGTGTTGGAGTTTCTAGAAGAGTATATGATGAGGTCAACCTTTAATTGTAAGGATTTAGTCTCTAATAGGACACTATATTAGCTTAATTCTCTCATACTGAGTGAATTTTTGCTTATCACTATATTAGCCTTAGGAGTAAGAATAATGTGAAGAAAATTTTAGATCATGAGACAATTCCAACCAAAAATTATTAACTTAAAAAATTTTTAATTTCCTGAGAGGAAAACCTCTAATTAAGAATTGCTACCGTACTTATGCTGACTTACAATTATCACATCACACCTGTTAGAACATTACTATGCTCATCACCCTGATACAACTGAGCTAAGCTCTCTTCCACATGGGAGGATGATGTATAAGCAAGTAACATTTGGTCAAAAACACACATTCCTTATCATCGCACTAGTTCCATAAGTCCATAGTTGAAACACCTATTTGAAAATTACTTCAAAAATACTTAAAATTAAAATTGAATTTCTTTGTTAAGTTTCTTTCCTATCATTATCCATGATATCTGTCACCAACACTAACACCTTCAACAACTCCTTTTACTACCTAAGCTAACCTATGCACCTACTTGAACACAATTGAAAATTACATCGTTTGACCTATGCTCCACATGAATTGATCCATTACCCATGACATCCGACAAAGACCAGCACTAACCAACGAGTCCCATCAATTGAATCTATTCTGCCTGACCCATTCCTAACCAAAAATTAGATCGACTTCTCTATTGTATCGCTCAGCCTACCATTGTGCCACCAACCATTTCATTACTCATCGTTACCATTGCTCAAAATGCATTGTGAATTTTTGAATTTCTTAATTCATTTAATTTTTTAAATTTTTTTAAAAACTTACTGATGAACCTTTGAGATCTTTATAAATAAGGATACTCACAAAATTCTAAAGTTATAAAATTATGAAATAAAATTATTTTATTTGTATTCTTCCACTTTAATGATTAAATTGTGTGCACCTAACTCAATTGAAGGGATTCAACTTCACTAATGAGAGACAATGATCGAAGGTGAGTGACTTTCCAACAAGAGAGTCAGCCACCAAATTACTTGTGGGAGACATGGATCAAAATTAATAGACCTTCTACGAGGAGAGTCAACAATTAAACAAATTCTTACTTTCACTAATACCCCAAGCATTCCTATTACCTCAACTAATCACTATGTCACTCTTTTACCACATTGGTACTCCAAATGCTAATGCCTACAAAATTAAAAGACATCATTGCCAACAAGATGTGCTCTTTTAGAAAATTTTATTTTCTAGATAGTAATCTACAGTTATGGTTATTTTTTTTATTAAAGTACTTCACATAGAGTTTGAATTAAAATCTTTATTTCATATTTATGAAATTGAATATGTCAAAAATTACTTTATAAGACTTAATACTTAATGCTTATGATGTTTCCACCAACTCAATTTAATAATCTACACAGCTTTGAAATGCCAATCTTTGTACAAGTCTAAAATAACACACATGCTACTTAACTTAAATTAATAGATAATATCTTTTCATATTTTCAAATAATCTATTAAGTGTCTTCAATACTATTGGCTACAATTTAGATCTTAGTTGAAGTTTAAATCTATTTGACATCAACAAGATAAAATACTTATAACACCATCGTTTAATTGTAGGTTATATTTTTCTTTTTGAATTACTTCGCTAAATAATTTTTATATAAAAAAATCTTCTATTTTTTTATTGAAAAAAATGAAAGTGGTTTTATTATTTCTCATATTTCTTTATCGATACATTTTAAATAAGTAGTCATCCTAATCTTTTCCTGAAGATAAGACTTGTTAAAAAAGTGTGGTGGTCTATTCGAAGATGCACCTTCACCCATACCTACTAAAGCACTAATTTTAGTTATGGAACAACTAAAAAATTTCTTCTTATTAGAAAGAAATTTTGTCTTACACTAATTAGAGTGTGATTTAGAAGAGCTCACACGATGTGGGCAAATTAATAAAAATAAAAGTTTTGGATCCTTAGAGAGCATTTAAAGAAAATTGTTTGAAGTAATTTTGTTTTTAAAGGTAAGCTCATATTTAAAAGTGATTTTAAGAAAATGTTAATTTTATTTTGGAACACATTAAGCTTCTTTAATATTGAAGTTTTATGAACCTTTTCAAAAATTAAAATTAACAAAAATATAAAATGTACACAAACACTTTTTTAGTAGTTCAACCTAAAATCAATTCTATATCTTCTCTTGAAAAAACCTAAGCAAAACCACAACTAATATAAATCATTTTCCCTAAAAGATGAGTAGATTAAATCTTCATAACTAAATAATAAGAATAGGTTAATACGATGTTTAAATGAAAACAAATAGCAATATAATAAAATAACTTTGTGACAAAAATATAAAATTAATATAAATAAAAATCTTATGCTTGATGAAGGCCTAATGAGGCATAATTATTTTATTAAAATCAATTAAAAATAAAGAAAATTTATTACTTAGCTTATTTGAGAAGAAAGTAGAGATTTTTAGTTTAGTTAGTGAAGAATGCAGCTTAAGAAAGCGAAAATGAAGACTACTACAAATGGCATGCATGTCGTTAGTTGAAATGTTTTTTTTATATTTAGTAAAACTTTTATCAGTTGAATGGGTTAAATAATTCACCTATTTATAGCATTTGTTAATGACTAAAACACTTTCTAATTTATCCAATTAGTTGTTACTAATTAAGTAAAAAGACCATCATATAATATTAATTAATAAATTATAAAAATCCCAATGGCTTGTAGCAATTGCTAAAATAGCAGTTGCATTGAAGCTATTTGATTGAAAGGCTCCTAGAACATTAGATCTTGAAAACTTCTTGATTTGATGATTATGATTAGAGAAGTACTATTAGGAAATTAGGATTCGATTTCAACCATTTGATTTGAATTGAAATTTTACATCCAAATTTACTTTGTAGGCGCGAATAAAACATTTACTTGGAAATGACCAAATTGCATGTTTGAATGGTGGATTAAGATAAGTGTTTTAAAATGAAAGGTGACATTAGGATAATTTGACCATGTAATTGTGCAATTGGATTGAAGAAATCAATTTGCCAATCTTGATTACATTCGTGTGAAATTGGTAGAAATTGTAGATCCACATAAAATGAATGAAGGATTATCATTTCTTTATGTGAGTTATCCTACATTATGAATTTTGTATATTTTTTGGGGATGCCTACCCCCTGCTTTGCTCAAAAGATGAGTTATATTCTGATTCTTGAGTTATGAATCAACCCAAAATTGTTTAAAAATTTTGGGTGATATTTTTTTGGCACAATAAGTGTAGTTAAATAAATTTTGGTATAGTGCATTAATTTGAGAGTTTTTGTTCTTATTAGAAATAACTTTTTCTTACTTGTTATTTTAATTAAATGATTATTTTTTATAAATAATTGTTATGATTAAAACATATTTTTTGAAATAAATTATTGAAAAAGTATTTGCAATAATACGATTAAGAATAAAACAATTATTTGAACAATCAAGATAAGATCTAGACATTTAGAATCCTAATAATTTCTTAAAATAATTGATTTAAGTAAAATTTAATTTTTGAACCTTGTATGAATGATTTTAATCAAGTTTAAAATTGCAGCTAAAATAAAATTTAAATATCTAAAATTAAATTAAAATAATTTTTTTCTATTTATAACTCTAATTGAGATGATTTTAAGGAGATTTTATCTTATTTTTTTCATTTTAAGTTCTCTCTAAGACATAAGAATCATTTATTTAAAATCTAAAAATTCAATCAAACTATTTTATTTAAAATTCTTAGAGTTTGTCACAATCTAACAAAGCACTAAGACTAAGGGTCAATATTATAATAAAGTAACCAATACTACATGAAATGATTACCAAACTATCAACTACTATTTGATAATGAGTTTTTCTCTCCATTTCTTCTCTTTTTCCTAAAGAATAGTTGAAATAGTCTTGAAAAATATAAGAATTTATGGGATTGTTGATAATATTTGATATGATGTGATCAAGTTTTCAATAGTTAAGAGTTTCCTTAACTTTTTTCCTAATGTATCTGAAAATTTATTTCTTGCTTGAATATTATTAAGTATAGAAGGAAAGATGTATCTTTCTTCTAAAAAATAATTAGTATTCACTTGATCTTGATGATTTTGAAAGGAAAATGAACAATGGTTTATTTGTATATACCTTTTATAAATTTCCATAAATGAACTATTTTTGATAATAAATATATATTACTATATGGATATATTAGCAACTGTTATACATTAGTTAGCCTACTCATTTCTCCTATAAACTTCAAAAAAATATGTTTTCAAACCCTCTAAAAATAAAAAGTACATTAAAAAAAAACTTTGTAATCACATGCTTTGATTCTACATATTGGTCATTTTGAACTAAAATAAGATTTTTTGTTAGATTATTCACATTATTGGAGTACTTTAACTCTCTAGTTAATACATGTCCACAAAATATATAAAAGTATGGTGTCCATGTCTTGTATGCATGGGATGAACAAAATACTCATCAAATTTGAATTTTCGACTAGAGAGAGCTTGTACATTTTTTATAATACCACTTGTGAATGTTCTACTTGTATGAAAAGTTCTTAATGTTATTTGAGTATATGGTTCTCCAATTGAATAAGCCATAATAATGCTTAAAACTTTACCAACTCAACAAGGTCCCCATGAGTGAGACTCCCATCATAACATAATTGACAGATCTAACAGACAATTTTTGCAAATAAAAGGGGTCATAAAATGTATTGGGTGTATTCAAAATGTTATTGATTAATTTACAAGCTTAATTCGAATATCTTGATTTTAAAAGGAGATAATATATGTATTATCTCCTAATACCCAACCCGTTAGTGTTTGGACAAAAATTTGCTTTTTTATCCCATTTTAAGGACTCTTGGATATACTTTGAAAAGTATAACTAGTTCTATGTAAAGAACATATTGTTGTACTTCAACAAGTCTATGCCAGAGACATCAAACATTTAAAGTTCATACAAATGTTTATACAATTTCTCTGTAAGCTTTACAATAAGAAATTATATATTCTATCAAGGAAAGCCCTTGTAAATTTTTTTTGAATGGGAAAACCATTCATTTGTAGTTGAAGATCTAACATTAATCCTCATTTATCAACCAATTTATGTACTTAAGATGCATTTGCTCTAACCTTTAAAAGGATATTAAGTGGACTAGCTTAGAGAGAATAATCACCCAAAACTAAGGGCACATTTCTTTCTCTAATATTCACTTCTAGCATACAACTTCTCCATAGATTAACATAACTTTTTAACCACATGTACATTCTTGTAATGATAGTTTTCTCTAAAATAAATCATTTTTGTTAAGTATTTTGAACTAACCATATCATTGTAGGGACGGTCAAATCATGAACAATTTCTAATGGAATAGATATAGCAGTTGCTCATTGGAAACCTAAAGTTCTCAATTGAACTAGGATATTCACTACATGTGCCATTCTCAAATGTTCTATTGATCTTTTAATATAGCTTTTCATAGTAGTTCAATCCACAATCCTATCTTAAAAGGAAAAATCTGCCAAATCTTCCATAACGACCTCCTTATTACACTAGGTTAGATTCAACAATGAGATTACGATAGTGACTCAATAGAATCACTTAATCTTTACTCTTACTGAAGTTAAAATGAAATGCAAATTCCAACAAGTTTGGCCATCATGAATAAAAATTCATTTAATAAATTCTTAGTTTTTATTTTTAAGTTAGATAGCTTATGAGTAGGTCAGGCAAAAAGCATATACCATATATCACTTCATCTATTTCGTAATAAAAAGGTGACTAATAGTCAATTATATGAAGATAAAACAAGATTCTCTTTTGATAATTCTTACTATTGATAGTTTGTATAAATCTTATGATGATTACAAAAGATTCATATTGAAGTTCAATGGAACTTTTCTCAAGCTAACTATGCATTGATTTAGTTTCCATTAGTGCCAAAAATGGCTGTCTAAATGGATTTTTTTACTGATAAGCTCCAAGTGCATCATAAGAACTAGAAAAGTATGGCACTCTCTCTTTTGTATAATAATAGTTTTTATTGTCAGCTGTTTCCCTTTTTTCATTTGTACAACTCTCATATATTGATTATCACATTTTTTTATAAATAACTTAGAGATTCTCAATCAATAATATATAGAGTTAACAAGCATATATTGAGTTGTTACATGAACAATATCCCCAATAGTTGGAAAAAAGGGAGTCATGTTAGAAAACATAAGTAAATGATCTTCTACTCGAGCTTTTGAAAGTAAAGATGTATAAAGGTCCATTTTATCCCTATTAAAGTCTACATTGAATCCCATACAAACTAATGGGTGTAAAGAAAAGCATGCGCCTCCACTAAAATGGGTTGAAATGCCAATATGCCTAATATATGTTGGTTGCTTATTCAATTCAACAATATAGGACACATCTACGTAACTTCACAATTTATTTCCCATTCAATGTGTTCTTTTTCTTGAATTTATCTTTGAGCAATAGCTATGTTAGAAGTGACATGACAGATTAAATCATGAATTAAAAATATTTGGAAGCGGTCGATTGCTATTTCTTGAAGTATTACACATTGACATAAGGAAGCAAATTATCCACAACAATGGAAGAATGAATCTACCAATTTACTAAGAATTGTCTTGAAATATTCCATCTTTACCTACAATTATTTCAAAAACTTACTCGTAAAGCCTGTTATGACAATCCCTTATGGGTTGTCCATGGATCATATTATCAAGAAGTGTATCCATGGTTACTTATACCAATCTTGCCTAACACATCACTAATTCCCCAGGAGTAATTCAACATGTAATTAATACATCAATAAGAGTATTCTTTCGATAGATGATAGTTCTATGTAATTCGTTAAGATTCAAACGCATTCATTTACCCTTATCTATTTGAATGATTTGATTAGCTTCAAATTAGATGGGAAAATTATTAATAGGCACAAAACCATCTATTTTAGTTCTATATTTATTTGAATAAAATGTTTATCTAAATCAAAGGAAATAGAAAAAAATCCTTTCCACTTCTTTTTTTATCTTCCTATTCATATTCAATTCTTGCAAGTTTTTTGTTTGTTAATTGCTTTCATTTTACAATCAAATTATTTAAAACAATTTCTAAATCTAAATTGGTTGATTGATGTCTAATCACATTTGACCCCCTTATGATTTCTGAATTTCAAAATTTCTTGAAACTTGGAGTTGTATAAAATGATGGATGTTGTCATTCAAAGGTTGTATTTCTTATTGGAATGAATGTCATAATCATAAGAAAGTAGTTTTTTTATTTATGGGGCTCGCAAAATAAACTGAGATAGAGTCTTATAGGAATCCTCCCCATGAAAACAAACACACAAACAAGCACACACACGCACACATAATCATATGTGAAAGTTTCGTCCCATTTGGCTCATGATGTTACACCCAATAAATAAATGGACCATTCTTGTTTTTAAACTTTTTAATGAAATCTACAAAAAGCAACACTTTATTGAAGTTATGTGTAAAGGCCATCCTTTCATTGATTCATTCTTATTATTTTCTTTATGCTCTACTTCTTTAACTTCTTTAACTTTTTACTCTTTTATGGTTATGGTTTTTTTAGTAAGAAAATGGGAACATGAAATTATGAGTCGTCTCCATCTTATAAAATGATTAAATGTCGAAAAGAGATATCTTATAGAAGATTTCTTTTTTGATATTTTATTGTTATGTTTGACATCATTTAGACCAAAACTAACTCTTATGGTTATGTCATTGTTCACTTGAATCATATTTGTGATATATAGGATAACAACCATGCCAAAGTGGAATTTATAATTCCACAACAAATTATATTTTTTCATGAGTTTCATGTTTCTCCTTTCAAGACCATGGATCAAATAATCTTTTGAAGTATTTATCGTATAATTTTGATCTTCATATTTCTACTTCTAAGATGAATGTTAGAGTTGCAATATCTTAATTAAGGTTAATAGGATGATAGTTTCATAGTTTGAGTTTATCAAATGGAAATTTTTATCAAATCAAATTTAGTAATATATTAGATTTTCTAATTCTCTAAAGAGTTTATCTACAGATTCATAATATAACTAGAAAGGCATTTCTAGTAGTACACATGAGTCATTAAGCATGTGAGTTTTGTTTATCCCATTTTGTACCTTCTTATCTTAGAACCAACAAAGTACACCCCCATTCTTCACAAGATTTTTGTTCTTTTGTTTTAGCTCCAATTGCTTGGTAATTACCAAAAGAACAAATCCCATTTTTTATGAGCCTAAAAATTCATTTCACATGATAATCATCTTTATTTAGTTTATTTGTTTAACAATGAAGACTATATGATTTTGTCACCTCCCAAGCTATCTCTTTAATAGATAGGACTCTATCTACCTAAGCCTTAACTTGTTGAAGGGAAATTTTTCCATTTTGAAGTTCTTGATTCGTGTATTAATTTATCATAAAAAAATAAAAATTCTTATTAAATCATTAATTTAGATCAAACTTGAATCTTTTTTATCCTAAAGTTATTTTAAGATATAAAGTAATGATTTAGTTCCAAAGCCAAAATAAAAGCTCTTGAATTAGCAATCAAAAGGATTCTAGAGCACCCTCTAGTTTACGTTCTATTCCTCTAATTATCATAGAGCTAAATACTTTTTATGAGCTCTAATATTATCAATTTTATAAGTAGGATTCTCTTAAAAAATATGAGCAACACCAATTCCCTATTAAGCCTAATCCTCCATATCTCCTACTCACTACAACCCTTTCTTGAACTTCCTTTAATAGTTTGTTGTGTAAAAAATTAGTCAACTATATTTTTCATCACATTATTTTATTATTATTTTAATATATGAATTAATTTAACATGTGATTTAATAAAACAATTTCTACTTCTGATATATTGAGATTTAACTAATATGATTTCTATCTTTCTCAAAAATTGCTAAATGCCATATTGATTTGTTTATTAATTCATGGAATATAAACTATCTATATTTTTAGCTAAACTTTTGTTTTTATATAGTCTTTATAGATACTTTAAAACACATTATCAAAATATTTGTGGAGAAGAATGGCATCAAGAATCTTGTATTCAAGAATACATAATGTGGTAATAAAATGGGGTTTTTAATTAATTTAGAGGTACATTATAACTTTGAAAATCCTAAAGCCTTCGTTATATGAAAAGAAATAATCAATATTAATTTGAATTCCAACTACCATTATTACACTTAATTGACATTGGATAACTATTTTCATTATAATTATTTTAATGAAAACAAAAGGCAAGATAATAGTAGTTATTGCTCTTATTTACTTTTAATTGACAAATTTTATGTTAGCCACCACAGTCTTAGAAATATTATTGCTACTTAGTTCATTAAGGTATACACTTCCTTGTGAATTAAAATTTTGTATTTAAATATTTTAAAATTTGAATACATGAAAGTTTAATATTGAATATTGAATTTTGAATTTTGAAGTGTGAATTTTTTAAAATAAGAAAATGGTAGAATGACATGACTTGAGTTACATGAAAGTTTGTAATTTTATTTAGAATTTTGATTTTTCTCTCGTCCCTATTCTTACCGAATCATGAATGCATTATAAGATATGGATAGGATTCCAGAAAAATTGGAGTCGATAGTTATAGGCAAGATGATCAAAAGAGTATACACGCACATGCACATGCACACACACACACACACACATTTATATATAAGAGAAGAAGATTTATTAGCCATATCTTACATAGATTTATAAATTTTAGGAGCTTGATGTATCTATCCTAAAACATCTAATTATAAAAGGGTTAATTAAAAAGGGTAAATTATGGTTGCCTAACCAATAATTGGATTATCATAAACTAAATCCTTTGGTTAAGTGGGTGTGGCCAAGTTTATGTGAGCTCTTAAAATGTTTTTGTAATGGTTTAAGAAAATCTAACCATAAAAGGAGAATTTAGAGAAATCAACTAAGGAGATGTCGAGTAGAAAACTATGTTAAGAGACAATGAAGTAGAGTTCAAGCTTTTTTGTAAGAAAAGTTTTGACTAAGGAGAACTCTCTGTGTACTTATTCTACATAGGATGATCTTTGAGTTCATACTATATATTTAGTTAAGATCTAAGCCAATATAAAAAGGAGTTACTTTGTCAAAATACATATGAAACCATGAAAAATTGATTGTGATAAAAGCTAGTTATTCTTCTTAAAGAAACTCGCTTTGGAAAAAGAAAATTCCTTCTACCCATGACAATTGAAGATTTGTTTGTAAATAAATGAGTCAATTATCATCGTTTCTTGTGTAATATTTATAGTGGAACATTGCCAAAAATGTAAATTAGCATTTTTCTTGTGAATGCAGAGTAGTTTCCATAATTATGTTGCATGTTTTGATTTGTTTATAAATATAGTTAGAAGATGAATTTAAAATAAAAAATTGTTGATGCAAAGCACTCTTTAACTTAGACAACATCATGTGGAATAAATTAAAACCATGCTACCTCTTTCGCCTTGTTGGTTGTCTAAGCATGTATGCCACAAGCATGGATTATCATGACAATTGTTAAAACATATGAAAATAATGGAGAAGAAAATTATATTTAATGTAATCAATAACCTAGAAAAGATAGTCTTGTTTTATTACTATATATTGCTAGAAGTTAAGATCCCTTCTAAAGTTCTTCTTCCTTCATAATAAAATTGATGTTTGTTAATATAGATCTTGTGTAACATTCACTTCATGGTTATTGCATGAATAGACAAAGAGTTTCAAGGCATAACAAACTAGGGGATGTGTAAAATTGAGATTTAGTGCTATGTTAGTATATAAATTTAATTTTTGAATTGTATATTTGATGTGCATCACTACGATTGTATTTGAAATTACTAACAATATTAGTTGATAACATTAGAAGGTAAAAATGTGTGCATTTGAAATTCTAACTAATATGGTTTGAACCTTAGCTTAATTGATAAATTATTGTTGTGTGTGTGGAAAGACAACCCAAAAGTCTGGCAAATGTTGTAGTCAAGTGTCCCTTCTCCTCGGTATGCTTGGGAAGCATGGAACCCTTTCATGGCTATGTGATTGGAGTAATTTCCTCAACATATATGAGAACTCATATAGCTTCTAAGGTGTGTGTAGCCCTTGGTTCTTTGTTGGGAAGCCTTGGAGAGCTTTGTTTAAATCCTTAAAGTAAGTATTAAGGATGAGGTTAGACATTAAAGTAAATGTTTATGGATAATTAACAATTCTTAGTAAAGTTAACTTGAAAATTTAAGGTCTTTGGATTTGATTATGTCGATAAGCTTAGACTTGGAATCAAGCTCAATGGAATAAAAATAATCTATAGAATAGAAAGCTATAATAGAATGTCCTTTTGCTCTGCTAAGTATACACTATTAATGAAGCCTTATGCACATTGTAATTGGACATTGGAATGTGCTAGGTTCTATTAAAGAAGTAATAAAATAATGATGTTGGCCACCATTAAGTTCAGTTGGTCCTTTTGGGCACCAAAAGTGCTTTTATTTATGTCCTTAAGCCATACAATGGCACCTTAAATGGTGATCTATGGAATTCATGATAGCTCTAGAGGGGCCATAGGATGGGTATGATGACTAAGGTTACTTTAGAGTCATAAAGTTCACTAGTGATACTAGTGTGACCCGGACTTTGTTGTAAAGGTAATCAACTAAATATTTAATTATTCTATTGGTAAAATTCAAGACCATGTAGATACTATGTTAGCATTGATAGGCATGGTCTTAGACATAATCAGTATGAGAAAATGGCTTAAAGCTTTTTAACTTATTCATTTATGATTTTGTGAAATTGTAAGGCATTTAGACATAATAGGCCTTTTATTATCCAAAATCACTTAAGAGATAGACACTTTAGTTACCTTACTTCTTTGTCCAATAGTACTTATGCGTCAATGTATAAGCCTATAATAGGAGTGTTAGACTATAGGGTAAAAATCTTTAGAATAGCTAAGAAGCCATTATATAAATAATTCAAAGAGAGAATATTTGCACATTTTGCCCATTAAGGAATTACATAATGTGAAATGCCTTTTAAGGGAGTACTTATGGTTGTTAAGGAGCCCTAGAACCTTAAAGGGATGGTTCATGTGATCAAAATTTTCTCATAGAGTATTAGATTACATGATGTGAAAAAAGTGTTGGTATTGTCATGTTTTGTTTGCATAAGAAAGTGTGTTACATCAATTAGTCATAGTAAGCATCAAATTAATCACAGTATAAGAAAATTGATATCAACTTATTGGAAGATGATGATCTCATTACAGTAGTTAAAATATAATACTATTAGTTTAAAAGATTTATTCTATTATTTCATTCATATTTTTTGACTACCTTCAAGTCAATTTAATAGTATAGTTCAAAGAATCCTTATTGAATCTCCTAACTCACCCCTTTATATTTTTGTGAGATTGAGTCAGAACTATTGAGAAGCAAAATTAGAGATTTTTAGATTAGTACATTAGTTAGATGATTCATCATCTTTATTTCACCTTTAATAGTTGTAGATTTGATACTTATTTACCATTAGTTATGTTTTATTTGATGTGGGCTGTATTAAATAGTGTTGTTATTAGGCTTAATAGATATTATATTTTTTTATTCGACTTTGATAGTGATAAATGGGGTTGCCATGGACTAAATTGGGTTTCAATGGATTATTAATTTTTTGATACAATTTTTAGGCTTTGGTCTTGTGATTGAGAGAAATTGTTTGATTCTTGGCATGATAGTGTTTTGTATGTTGTCATATTACAAAAATTATAGGTATGTTTTGATAACATGATTCATGTAATTTGGGTTATACTCATTATCGAAGAGAAAGCTGGGAGAGGCTATAAAAAATTTGACAATAAACTAAGGCACAAAATGATGATTATATATATATAAGTAGTTGCAACATAGGACTTTCATATGAGAAATCTACATTGAAATGCAATGTAATAACTAAGAAAAGTAACATTTCAATAATATGCTCATTTTCAAATTTGCAAAAGTAGGATGACAACTCAAATGAGATTTTAGGATTATTTTCTTTTTAGTATGCTCCTCTCCCTTACTAGTTAGATTTCATGTAGGCATTGGAGTCATCGCCCTTCTTTTATGGTGAATCAATGGAGTTTTCCAACCTTTCTAATAAAGATAATTCCAATGTCTTTTCAAAGTGTGTATTGGAGGTCATGTTCAATGATGATGATATCTCTAAAATGGCTACACCCTTCAAACTCACTTTAATTGGCTACATTCTCGCTTTCAAGGCCCAACATTGAGTTCCTAAGAGTTGAAATCTAAACAAATTGGCTACTTTGGATCTGTTGTGATAAATAAACTTAGATGACATTTATTATTCATGTAAAAATTTCATAAAATTGTAGGCTTTCAAATAAGAATCCTCATATGGCTCTTGGATTTTTGACTCGAAATTTAACCTTTGTGAGCTTTTGTGTAGACCTCGTTGAAGTCTCTTCAAATCCAGTTTGTCAAAAAGTTAGCCCTACTCTCTATTGCATCATTAGTCAACTACCCATTAAATGTTGATGTTACAATAGTCAACTTAACGAGGCCTTATGGGGCTCGAATCAACATAGAGCTTGGTCTTTCTAAAGACATTTGTTCACATATTTGAATCCTTGGAAAGATCAACAAAAATAATAGTTTCTAGAAAAATATCAAGAACTAAAAATCTTCCAATCTATTATCTAAATTATTGCAAAAAACATAATTAGTTGACTATTGCAACAAGGAAAAAAGTTGTAGATATATGCAAGAAATGGTGAAGAAGAGATAATTCCAATTCACTAAGTAATAAATGATATGAAACCCCAAACTTTGGTAGTCTTTATTGTAGATAGTCAAATGTTGGACAATGAAAATACATCAACGAGGAAAAGTATGGGAATAGAAGTTGATAAGGGTATCATAAGTAACTTAACATGTGACAAATTCTACTCCCTCAACAAGACAAAAAATAACTTCCTTAACAATATCACAAAACATCAATATTTAATAAAAGAACCATAATGTACTATGAATCATTTCTTCAATAACTATATTAACAAATTCAATGAGCAACTAATCTTTCTATGAGGGTTTTTCACATTATGCTCTCACCAGTACACCTACTTGTTCTAGCAAAAATAGTTGAATTTGAAGTACAAAAAATGGTGAGAAATTAAGTAATAAAGAGAAGAAGATTAAAGCTTTTGCCATAAGAAAATTTAACAGTAAAAGAAGTTCTTCTTTCATCATTCTTGCTTCTTTATATTTCAATATTTTATTACAAAAGGAATAATATTTTAATTTCCAAAATACACCTTTGTCCTTTTGTCAAAAGTTTACAATTGACAAACTTTTGCAACTGCGGATCAATACCAACATATCAAAGCCCAAGGTACATTTGAATTTGATGCACGAATTAGAGCTACATGAGCAAAGGCAAGCCATAGTAGGTGGCACTAATCCTGCATAATACCCACATAGCTACCCACCTAAAGCATGCTCATGTATATGTGGGGGTTGCATGATCTCTTATTCATATGTGGTTCACATAAACAAAGTTAGCATACACATGGAGTGAAGCACATGTGGTGTTTGAAGTCAAGCATACATAAGGCAACTATTCATTCCAAAATGACTAGCAATAGTTGCATATTTTACACATCTTTGCTCTAGTTTTGGCTTTTTTTTTAGTTCCATTGAATCAACTTGACCAATTCATCTACTCCTCCTTTTTCATTATTATTTGAAACAAAAATGAGGGATTAATGATTAACGTTTCTCAAAGCTATACAATTTGTAGTAGTAAGTATTTTTTTCCCTTCTTCAGAATTTGGTATTACATCTAGGCCTTGTTCCTTATCATAACGATCCCTTTCTAGATGATGTTATCTTAATTTAAGATCTTATCATCATTCATTAGAAAATCATCCATTGGTGGTAAGTGTTTTTAATGTCCTTTATCAAGCAAAAATATTTCACAAGCCTTCAAGTTAACCATATTCACTACTAAGAACATCTCCATTTATCCTTGACACTCAACTAGATAATTATTATCATTAATTCCTTATATTGTTTGAAAAATACTATATCGTATTAGTTTTATATTCTTTCCATGTACTTTAAATCTTTCCTTCCTAATATGTAGCCAAATAAGGTAATCTTTTGTGAACATCTTCTCAGCTTTATTTTTGTCACGTCTTCACTTATACTTCTACGATTTGAGTAGATGTATTTTGGCATTGAAATTTATTTCTTGTACTTTATCTAGAAAGTTTTCAGCTTTTTGTTGAATATCACTTCTAAATTCTCTTATTCCTTGTATCTTGAAATTCAAGTGTAGCAAGCTTTGGGGTGGGATTAACAAACAATCTTTGAAAGAGAGCTTATGTATCAATCCATACACAATATGATTGCATGCAAGCGATAAATATGCAATACTCTCATTCCATGTTTTTGGTTGATCTTCATTATAAACTCCAAATATTCTTTACTAAAATGGGTATACATCTTTTCCTGCATTGCTCACTACATCATAATGCACTAATTACATGCAATTTCCCTTCCTCATAAAATTGGTATCGATCATTTCTTACATTGCTACTCAAATTTATTCAATAATCGAATATCATGATTTCACATGACTAAGGATGAGCAATTTCCCATCTTATTCTTCTTCTACTCCTTCTACTTCTTTTTCTTCTTCTTTTTCTTCTTCTTCCATTTCTTCTTCAACTTCTTCTACTTATTTTACTTCTTCCTCCTCCTCCTCTTCTTCTTCTTCTTCTTCTTGATGTTATTCTTCCTCTTCATCTTCTTCTTCTTCTTCTTCTTTCTCTTCTACTTCTTCATCTTGTCCTTCTTCTCCTTCTTCATCTTCTCTTCCTTCTTCTCCTCCTTCTCCTTCTTGTTCCACTTCATCTTCGTCGTCTTCTTCTTCATTATCATCTTCTTATTATTATTATTTTTCCTATTCAACTTCTCCTACTCTCTTTCATTCAATGATTCTTTCTTTCTTTCTTCCTTCCAATCTTCTTCTTCTTCTTCTTCTTCTTCTTCTTCTTCTTCTTTCCCTCTTCTTCATCATCTATTCTTCTTCTTCATGCTCTTCTTCTTCTATTCTTCTTTCTCTTGTTCTTCTTCTTCTTCTTCTTTTAGTTCTTCCTATTCTTTTTTCTCTCTTCTTCTTCATCTTTCTTTCTTTATTTATTTATTTTTCCTTTCATTCTTTCTTTCTTTCTTCTTCATCTTTCTTTCTTCCTTTCATTTTCTCATTCTTCTTCTTCCTCTTCTCTTTCTTCCTCTTCATCATCTTCTTCTTTTTCTTTCTTTCTTTCTCCCTTTCATTCTCCATTTCTTCTTCTTATTCTTCTTCTTACTATCTTTATTTCTTTTTTCTTTATCCACCTTCTTCTTTTCTTCTTCGTCTGCTATTACTTCTACTTCACTTTCTTCTTGTTCTTCAATTTCTTCTTCTTCTTCTTCTTTCTCCTTCTTCTTCTTCTCAATCTTCTTATTCTCCTTCTTCCTTTCTTTCTTTCTTTCAGTCATTTATTCTTTCTATCTTTTTTCTTCTTCTTCTCTTTCTTATTCTTTTTCATCATCTTTCCTTCATCTTCTTTTTCTCCTTCTAATACAACTACTCCTCCATATATTTCTTTTTTTCTTTCTTTTTTTCTCTTTCATCTTTTTCATCTTCTTCTTTTTCCTCTTCATCATCTTTTTCTTCTTTCCTCCTTCCTTTCTTTCCTCGTCTTCTTCTCCTTCTTCTTCTTCTTCATTTTCTTCTTCTTCTTTCTTTCTTTCTTCTTCTTTTTCTTATTCTTCTACTTCCTCTGTGGCTTTTTTATTTCTTTCTTTCTTTTGTTCTTTCCCTTCTTCTTCTTCATCTTCCTTTTCTTCTTCTTTCTTTCTTTCTTTCTTTCTTTCATTCATTATTTCTTTCTTCCTTTTTTTTCTTCTACTTATTCTCCTTCTGCTTCTTCCTCTACTTATTTCATTCTTTCCTGCTTTCTAATACTTCTTTCGCTTCTTCTTTTTCATGTTCTACTACTACTACTACTACTTCTTCTTCTTCTACTTCTTCTTTTTCTTTCTTTCTTTCTTTCTTTCATTCTATCTTTCTTCATTTTCTTGTTCTTCTTCTTCTTCTTCTTCTTCTTCTGTTCTTCTTATTCTTTTCTTTTTTTCTTCTTCTTGTTCTTTTTAACTTTCTTTCCCGACTTTCTTTCTTTCTTTCTTCTTCTTCTTCTTCACCTTTCTTTCTTTCTTCTGCTTTGTCTCCTACTCCTTGGTCTTCTTTATATTCTTCTTCTTCTCCTTCTTCTTATTTTCTTTCCTTCTTTCTTTATTACTTCTTTCTCTTCTTCAAGTTGTAACTTGAACAATTTTTTTAGCTATACAAAGATGTTGGCTTCCTAAGTAATTGATTGATGCACTATGATGGTTTAATTTTTTTGCAAAACTAGTATGTCCATGTATGTGTCTTTTACTATTTGTTTCTCTCTTTTTCCTATGTTTTGTGTTTAATTAGCTTTTGTTCATCTTTCTTAGCAATTGACTAGTATGTTTTCTTTGCATCATGCATTGTAGGGTTTTGTATGCTTGGAATATTTTGGATGAAAAATTCTTAGGTGAGTGTGACTGAAACATGTGATCAAATAAACTTTGATGTATCTATGAGATAAAAGTAAAATAGTCGATATAGATAGAATTTATATTTTTATTTTTTAGATATGCATAAAACAAATCTATAATACTATTTCAAGATTAATTTATTTTTTATTTCAAGGTTGATTGATTAATTTCAAGATAGAATTATTATTTTATTTTCTAAGTTTTGTATAAAACAAATGTATAAAAGAGTTGAAAATGTTTTTCAAGATTTGATTGAAGGAATATGAACAATTATTTTTTTTGATAATATTAATTATACATTTCTTGATTTATTTTCTATCTTAAAAAGCAAAAATTATATCTTAATCATGCATACAATATGATATTAATTTGACCATCAATGGTACACATAGCTTTTTTAAGAAAATGACAATTACTTGTTCACTTGTAATCCCTTATTTGTATGACAGTACTCTATCCATCTTGAAAATTCTATCTATGATTACAAATTGGTAGTTATGTTCTTATGAAGTCATTATTAGACCATTGATAAAATATGTTAAGATTTTATTCCAATGACTTGTCAGTATTGGTAGCAGAATATGTAGTTCTTTTTTTTTTATCAGATGGTTTTGATGCAATAAAAAACATTCACCTATCAATAAATTTCTTAACATCTAAATTCAAGTGGGGTCAATAAGCATACCTTTGAAAACTAAGAGTGGTCTTTGAAACTCCAATGTGTCTCAAGGCCTTGGCAATGTGAGCTACACTTATGCAACATTTATTATCACCATCTTGATGTACACAACTTTATTTTTGATAAAATACTTTGTGTATTTACCTCATTTTTTCTCTTGATAAATTTTACAAAACTTGGGTTCATCTTTATATTTTATAACCAACTCCTTAAATTCTGCAAGTTATATTTCCATAATAGTTGTTAAACATTGTAAGATTGAAGGAGGTCATGAAAGTATCTTTACAAGTTTGTTCAAGGTGCCTTTCTTATATTTAATAATCAGGCTTAATTATTATAGGCGTGATGACCACTTGAAGTGTCTACAAGTTTTAGCTTTGAATGAGTCTACAAATATTTGAGTGGCTAATGATTTGAGTGCTACGAGTTATTTTCTAAAGGTGTATGGCCTTTATTGTTTTATAAATTGATGTAAACAAATTAGGTCTTTATCATTAATTAGATTTTTTATTCTCCTAGTAGTACTTAAAAATAGTGTGCCAGTGCTTGCCATATTCCATTAAAACTACATTTATAACTGACCCTGATGCATCTACTTGTATCAAAAATGGATATTTTAGATTGGTAGAGCTAGAACTGGTGCTTCACAAATTACCTCTTTTAATTATCAAAAAGTGTACTGATGGATTTTTATCATCTCAAATTTTAAATTTCGACAAGTTAGTGTATGAAATGGTGCTAGTCTTTCAAAGAATCCTTTGATGAATTTTCTGAGGTATTAACAAGCTCTATGGAAACCTCTGACATTGGTAGTACCATGAGGTGTAGAACATTTCTCAATTGCATTAATCTTCTTCTTATCAATGTTTATTCCACCCTTTCTAACTTAATATCCCAAATATAAAATGGTTTCCCTTACATACTCTCACATCTTTTTAGTCAACTATAAATGATGAGATTGTCATATATTTAAAACCTTCCATAAATTTTTTATATGTTCTTCATGTGTACCATTATAAATGAGAATTTTATCAAGGTATACTAGCATACAATCATATAAGGGAAAAGAAGACCATTCATTAGTGACATGACATTGAATAACCTAGACACCATAACTAGCCACTCATGCAGTCTTTGCAGAGTTTTAAAGGTTTCTTTTCAAAATTTCTCCTTCTATAATATGTACTTGAGGATACCTTGCTTAGACATATAATTTTGTGAATTCTCATGCATTCTTTAGTGGTCTAATAGATCATTAATTCTTCATGGTGGATACCTCTTCGTACAAGTAATTTTGTTAAGAGCTTGACCATCAGTCACACATTTGCCAACTTCTATCCTTTTTGCACTAATACAACTCGAGAGCCAAATGGTGAATTAGTAGGTATGAGTACACCATTCTTCAAAAACTCTATGACTTGCATATTAATCACTTAATTTTTTACTACTATGTTGTGATACATAATCTATGTTTATGAGTGTTTATTTGATAAAAATTAATCTGGTGCTTCACAACATAATTTGGCAATTGCACTTGAGTTTAGAAAATAGTGTAGAAGATTCTATTAGTATCTTCTTAAGTTGTTTAGGTAGATTACTATATTTTTGGGAACTAATATTCTGCTTCTTGGGTCTAATTAACTATAACACATAATTAAGATTTTTATTTTCTAATCTCTTTGCTCGGCTAGTAGTAATAATAACTACTCTTAACATTCCTTTGTTAGATATTATATTAAATTTCTATCCAACCTTGTGAATCAATGCTATTGGGCTTAACTATAGTATATATCATCTTGACTCCACAAGTATTACTAACCAAATATGATGAAGAAAATATCAAATGAAATTGTCCCATGGACAACTTAATGAATGTATTCTTTACTAATTTTAAATTTTACCTTTTATTATCTATAAACTCTTGCTTTAGAGGCTTTTTGACTCAACCTATGAGAATAGGGTTGGGAGAAGCACAACTTTCTATGCGAAGCTTCTGGAAAGTACTTATAAAGATGAAATTTTTCTAACTTCTAGTGTTTGTATTAGGATTGTCCAACTCATCTACATGAATATAGGTTGAAAAGTGTTCCACTCTTTCTATTATAATTTCATTAATTATAAGTTTTGTCGGCCTTACAAAAAAATTGTATTATCTTTTTATTGTCGAGCGTTAAGAAATATCTGAATTTTAGTTGCAACAAAGTATTTTTTCCTTATTTTTCTTAAACATGTCTAAGAAAAGATTAGTGTAAAAGATACAACATTTTTCTCATATGGCACCTTTGTTTTTGTAGTGGGTAAAATTTTTGTGACTCTCACTTGTAAATGGTGTTGTAATTATTGTGGCTATCATCCACTTTATTGGATATTTATCTCTTCTCCATTGTGAGTTCATTATATTAATGTTAATCCTCCCAAAGTGTGAAATCCTATGTCTTTGGTTCCATATTTTGTCTCTTCTTGTCAATGGCCAGTATAAATCTACTTGCTTATACAAAAGATTATATAGGGATAAAGGTTAGTTATGTAGCAATAGGGTAATAAAATCCTTAGAAGTACATAGATAAAGTCTACATCTTTGCAATAGATATCCTTAATACTATAGCTTGTCTTTGAAGTTTAATGGCGCAATCTTAGATTATTTGCACCCGTCAACATTAAAGATAGAGCTACTTCCACTACCTTTCATACGTAAACTATGGGATAAAAGTTTTCTAAAATTAATTTCTCAATTAGACTCCATATTAGCTCTATATCTGAATGAGTTCCAAAATTTACATTCAACTGGGCCAATGCATGGCTCAACATTTTAAATCAAGCATATACTACTTTGTCAAATGAAGAGTAATTGTACAAGGAGAAATAGGTCTCAAGTTAATTTAATTAGGCATATAATGTTTTTGCATCCATAGTACCATCATTAATAAGGTATCTCTAACTTGAATTGACTTTATCGATTCCCATGAATTCAATAGGAATATTAATGATGACATCCTCAAATGTACACCTAGGTTTCCCATGATTTAAAAACATTTTCTTTGCATGGAAATTTTTCTTACAAATTTATGATGGTGTATATTGATTTTTTAACACCATCCCTACTAATACTTCTATTTATTCTGTTGATGAAGTAACTTGTGTGTGCATAAGAAGATTGCTCCCTCCTAGAACTTCTCCATCTTTCATTCATCTTTCTTACCTCCTTATATAGACACATTTGACCATTGACCCAAAGCACACAAGTTGCAGATTCTGTGTCATCCAATCCCTTAATAGAATGTGAGTGGATTTCACAAGCCATGAAGGACAACGTGCATGTAGATGAGGGATAAGTTGTAACAAATAAAAATTCAATTACTTAAAAGCATTAGTGAGGATCTCTAGGAAAAACCAATGGCACTTAACCTCAGCCATATATCAAGATGAAAAGCTACTAAATGGAATGCAAAAAACTCATTTTCCTTAAAATGGCCTAAAAAAGACTTTAGATAGCTCAAAATACTAACATTATAGACTATAATGAATAATATCTAACATTGAACATTAATAATGTAGTTAATTCTGCAAAAGATTCATGCCTTATGAACTAGATCAAATTTCATAAAATTAAGTTGACTCATTTTTGGAACCTTTTGAAGTTAACAATCTAATGGACATCATTCAAAGGAGCTAAAGTTTTTCTATTGTGAGAACATCTCTAACAAAGTATGGGAATTTTTGTTGTATGACTTACAAGGACAAATAATGAAAATGAAAAACAATGTCTCCACATGATTATAAAGCATAATGCATAAAAGAAGTGTCACCATTTGTGTATGCCAAGAACTATTTCATTAATAGAGGAGATCTCTGGTGTTATTTAACATTGATGATGGAGGCTAATTGTCCACCTTAGATGGTATGGAGAATTTATGTCATTACTAATATTCAAGATTTTAAATATCACTCTTATGGATAGAACCGTAAAAATCATGATTAGCTCAAAACAATTCCAATATAGTGGTTTAACATATGAACTAGATCCTATTGGACCACTCCGTTTTTTATCCTTCCTTTAAAAAATAGATCTATTCAAAGAAATTTAAAATTCCAAAGCATATTGATTGAAAGCAAAGAATTCTATCTTGTGTTTGCTCAAAACTAGAGTCGTTTAATTGTTGATTTAGGAATGAGCGCCCTAGCTTACTAAATGAGGAGACATAAAACTGACCATGAAGAAAGCTAAATTTGGTAATATAATCTAGTTGATTGAAGAAGTAGAAGAGTCACTTTTTGAGAAAGAAAATGACCTTAACAAGCTATAAAAGAATTATAAAGTTTTAATTGACAAAATTTAGGATTAGTTTTTCATGGGTACTAAAATAGTGGAGATTTATTAAACACTTGAATAAAAGTACTATGTGGCTCAAGGAAGGCAATAAAAGAAAAACGTTCTTCCACATAATGGAAAAAAATAGCCAAAGTAAGCTTAATATATAATGAATTAAAGATGCAAGTGAGAGTTGAGTCTTGGAGGAGGATTTAATTTCCAAATATGTTGTGGGTTGCTTCATCTCTCACTTCTCTATGGATCCTACCAAGCAAAATGGGAACAGCTTTGCTTTATTATCATTAGACTCACTAAAATTTAACATGATGCTAATTTAGCTAATTTCTATTTGAGAAATATAAAAATAATATTTTTTTGATGGAATTTTCAAGTGCTTTTAAATTGGATGGGTTTAATAATTTCTTTTACAAGCATTGTTTATCAAGAAGAAAATTATGAAGCTATCAATGAGTCTCCACTTGGGAACTTATTACTTAGAAAAGTCATTGTGCTAATACAATCTTCCTTCCAAGAACTTATTGCACTACATCTACTAAAGACTATAGGCTAGTTTGAACTTATAGTTTCATTGAAAAAATTTTAATTTGTTGGTTGTTAGCCTACAATCCCTCTTGTCCACACAATCATCTTAATAGACCATCAAATTTTACAAAGGTGAATTCACTAAAAATGTGTTCATTGCACACGAACTACTTTGATATTTTAAATTGCAAGGTCAAAGTTAATAACTCTATTATCAAAATATACTTTTAGAAAGCATTCAAATGTATATCACATAGTTTTCTTAAAAAGTACTATGCGTGCTTAACTTTAATAGTTAATCTATTAATCTAGTCATATGTATCTATAATTAAAAATGACTACTAGTGATTAATTTTAGAGACAATGGCCCTCCTAATCATTGGATAGGTAAAGTGAGGTAACCATCTATCCTTATTTCTTTTCCTTTTTGTAACTAAAGCACTAAGAAGAGATTTAAGCAATCTACATACATATGGTGTAGTGCAGTAATATGAGACTTCAAGAGGTTATAAAGTAGGTTCCTATTTGGAGCTAACAGTTGGATTTTATCCAATTCTCAAGACACATGACATTTGAAAATTATTGTACAAAAGATTCTATCTATTTAGAGTAAATCAATGAAACGCAAGTAAGAGAAGAACATCAAGAAGCTCTTAAGATAAAAGATACTACCATCCAAGCCCTTTACATGAAAGCACCTTGCTCAAAGGTAAGAAGTAGGTTGTTCACTTACAAAACCATGTTATCAAAACATGTATGAAGATAATTGGATAGACTAAGAAATTACTCTTAATAATAGTTTTGATTATTAGCAATGCACCCTAACTTATTCCACTCTATACTCTACGTATGTTCTATCCTTCAAACAATATTACTAATATAGTAGAAAGTTTAGTGAATGAGTTCCTTTTGTGGAATAGTCATCTATCATCAAAAATATCTTTACTAATAGAGAGGCTCTCATAAATTTATTACATTTTTATAATAATTAGGGGAAGTTGAATTTTTAATTTGAAGACAAATGGATTTTCTAAGCATATAGGGATTGTAAAATTCTTACTTTTAAGGATTTTCTGAGGTGTACAAACTTATTGAACAATTTTTTTAATGATCCAAGGCATTGAACATAACCAACATGAAATGGTTAATGAATTGCTTCTACACTAGTGGAATTGTAGTCACAAAAACAATATAGCTATTAATGTCTCTAGAGTTCTTCCATTTTTCATTTTTTATAATATCTAGAAGTTAAAAATTAAAAACTAAAGAACAATGAAAAAAAACCTAGTGAATTGAATGATAAATGGAGTTCAACATAATATCTATGCTATTTTCAATTGTAGTCTAATCATGTAGAGAAACTCAATAAATCTTAAATTAGTAAAATATTCATTGCTTTCTCTACTTTGTAAGAGCAAATGCAAAATAATTAAAGTGATTTAGTGGACTTGCACAACACTAACTTTTATCGAATTATATGCTATTTTAATGACCAGAGGGAACCAATGCATTGTAGGTTGTGGTCATGTGATCGCAGACCAATTGGGTAAAGGAAGCAATGCATTCTCAATTTACGAAGGATCTAAAATAATTATAGAAGATAAGACATGATAGTACTATTTGGTTTAAACTTAAGTGACAAGCTAGGCTTATAGAGCATTATTGTAGAATCAAATAGTAAATCAATCCTTGTAATGATTTGCTAAAGAATTGGAATCCCTATATGTATGTTAATCCTTTTAAAAAATGAATTAATTTCAATGTAAAGAAATTTGATTCTAACACGTATTCTGAGAAGGCTATATAGTAGCAAACCAATTAGCTCAATTTGCTAGCAATCATATTCATTTAGACATTCGAGATTCATGAAAAATACTAAAAAGATTCCAATATTTAATTAAAAATGATAAGGAGAAATGTCCATATATTTATTGGGTTATCATAAAGAAAGTCATCCAACAAATCCTTCCATAATCAAACTCATGAAATTCCTTAATATGTTCATTGTGGTCATCTTGGAATTATTCTTATGAAAATCACTAGGTAATTGGGGTTGAAAAACAAGAAGCAGCATCTTGGAACACAAACTATAAAATTTTATCATATTTTTTAACTTTTTCAAAACAATTGAATTCCCATAAACTGCCTGGGGCTTTGTTGCTCATGCCAAACATGTCATATTTTTTTCGAATGGAATGAACCTATTTGACATGGCTCATTTCATTGAAGGGAAACCCATTTCTATAAAATCTCTCAATTCTAATAAATGATACCTATTCTTCTTATATTAAAGTCAATGATTTTTTCTTCTCCAGAATATTAAAGATAATGATTTTTTAGGCATTATGAGTGCATTGTCCTCGGAGCCTTTGTTTTGGTGAATCTAGATAAGTTCTCCATCCCTGTCGAACATGATAATGCCAATGTCTTTGAAAAGAGGTCATGTTTGTTGATGACTTTGCTTCCAAAAAGGATTTTATCTTCAAACTCAATCAAATAAGCTATGTTTTCACTTGGATTACCTAACATGGAATTGCTAAGACTAACAACTAAAAAAAATTGGCCACTTTGGATCAGCTATGATGGGGTAGACTTGTGCTCTTAAGATTGTCACTAGAATTGTAGGACATTTAGTACTAGATGTGAAATATTAGGACAATCATAGTCTTTCAAATGTGAAACTTAAAATGTTTTCTATTGTTTAGCTCAATATTGAACATTTTTAATGCTCTAGTGTGGATCTTATTGGAGAACCTTCCAATCCATCTAGTCAACAAGTAGTACCTATTCCCAATCAAGTTAATAGTCACCAACCCTTTAAAAGTAGACTTTGCATAAATCAACTTAATATGGCCCTATTGGACTCTATCCTATGTATTGGTCAATCTTGTTAAAGATCTTTATTCAAATATTAGAATTTGTAGAAACAATTGAAGCAATAATGGATTTTGGAAAAAAATGAAGTATTTAAAATTTTTTTGAATACTATCAATGCAATTTTAAACAAGGTTGCTTAATGGTCTTATGTAAGAAAGAAAAACATTATACACCCTTACTAGTTAAAAATGGTAAAGATGTGAAAATTCTAATTTCCTAAGTAGTAAGCAATGTGAAATGTCCAAATTTGTTAGTCATATATGTGGAAACCAAAAGGTTGGAAAATGAATGAAAATCAATGAGGCAAAGTATGTATATTGAAATTGATAAGGGCATGATAGGATCTTAACATGTTTGAAACTCTCTTGCCCCCATAATTGAAAGAAATAACTCCCCCACCGCATCATAGACCATTAAAACTTAATAAAAGAACTTCATTTCATAATGAAACATCTATTTGTTCATTTTTCTAATAAACTTCAATGAGAAGTTCTAAAGTGTAAAACATTTAAATCTAAGATTAAACAAGGGATGGATGTGCAGCTTAAAAAATCAGTGGAGATTCAATCTCTCAAAAGACTTAATATGGATCTCCAAGAAAAAAGCAAAGGCTCTTAAGCATTTTGAGATAGACTATAATGGCTTTATAGTGGTTACCAGACACAAGTTGATAAGAAAAGCAACAAAGGATTGCAAGAAAATTGATTGGCAAGAAAAAGACCAAAAGAAGCCCTTAGGAATCTCATAATGCAAATAGCGCATATTGTAACTAATAACTTCTTCATTTTAATCATCGAGGGTGTAGTTAGTTCTATTGCATCTTGATGCCTTAATAATGTGATCAAAATGAACAAAATTATGTTAATTGCAATGTGGGAAGGCTTTCGAAGTGACAGACAAGTGGACAATATTAAAGGATACAAACTTTTCACTATTTTGAGGGCAACATTACCTATTGAATCATGATTGGTTCAACATATGAAAAATATCTTATCAGAACACTTCCCATATCGATCTTCTCCATAAATAATTAAATCTAATACTAAACAACTCAGATTACAAGGAACTTGGATTAAAGGCATTGAATTCTATCTAGTAGTTTCTTAGAATTGGAGTCTTCCAATTGCTTCGTCAGGAATGAGGGCCTTAGCTTACAAGCTAATAAGCATTAAAGATACCTTTAAAGAATAAACTAAAACTTAATTTGGTAATATATTTTATAATATTGAATTATTAGAATAACATGCCATAAAGAAGTAAAACAAAATCAATGAGTTATAGATGATTAACATAGTTGGAATTAACAGAGCTTTGGATCAGCTAATCATGGTTGGTAAAATAGAGATGTATTAGAGCCAGATGACCATTACTGTGTGACTCAATGTTGGTGATTAAAGCATTATTTTCTTCCACACAATTTTTAATAATATGAAAAGGGATCTTAATGCATAAAGAATTAAAGATTCAAGTGGGAGTTAGGTCTCAAAAGAGCATTCAATTGCTAAATATGTCAAGGATTGCTTCAACTCTAACTAGTCCTTACTAAATAGGTGCTTTTCTTTGTTATACTTAGACTTACTAAAAAGTGCAATGATGTTAATTCAGAATGCTAGCAAGGAGGAAATATAACAAATTAATTTTGGATGGATTCTTTAAGTCCTCGTGGATTGAATGGGTTTAATGGTTTCATTTACAAGCATTATTTGACCGTACTTCAACATGACATTTATGATGCTATCATTGTTTTTCTTGTTGGTAGCCCATCAATTAAAGAATTCACTAGTACTAATATAATTGTCCTTCCAAAGACTTATTGTACTACAACTTTTGAAGATTTTAAAACAATCTATTTCTATAGTTACTTCTAAAAAATACTATGTTTTTAGTAGTTAGCTTAAAGTGTTTGTACTCACAATTGTCTTGATGGAACATTCAACTTTTACTAAGGGGAATTCACTAAAAATATCTTACTTGCATAAGAACTACTTAATGATTTAAATTACAAGTCATAAGGTAATAACTCTATTATCAAGCTAAACTTTAAGAAAGTATTCAGTAGTATATATATCTTAGGGTTTTGCTAAACACATACTATAGAAGTTTAACTTCAATAGTAAATTTATTAATCTAGTGATGAGTATTTATAATAAAAGTTATTTATTTTTCATTATTAATTAGAAAAAAATTGATTCCTTCCAATTATCTCATTTGCTAAACCAAGTGGACCCTTTATCCCCATGTCTTTTCCACATTGTGGTTGAAGTGCTAGGAAGAGGGCTAAGCATTCTACATATGCAAGGAAAAGAGAATCACAAGGCTCCCAAGGAGCTTTTCAACAAAACTCCCATTTGTGCTTAGTAGATGGCTATATCCTCTTTCGAAGAAGTGACAAATAGTCCATTAAAACTATCAAGTTATTTTTCTCTAAGCTCAAGACCACATGAAGTTTGTATGTTAATGTACAAAACGACTTGTTTATTTGATTTAAAAACACCAAACAGAAGTTTGAGAATATAAACTAGGAACTCTTGGGATTCAAATGATGCAATCTTCCAATCCCTTAACTTGAAAGAACATTATTTAAAGCTAAGAAATAGGTGGTTCACTTCTATTACTGGATTAATAATTTTGGCAAGAAGAACTTTCAATTATTGTGATTTAGTATTGGTTAGTCATGTTATCAAATTAGTACCACTTTATACTCTAATGATACCTTATCTTCTTAACAAGATTATGAACATAGTCAAAAGTGTGACAAATGGTTTCCTATAGGCTAATAATGATTAGGTGAGTAAGCAAAATCTGGCCAACTAGAAATAAATTAGGTTCCCTTAGGAAAATTATGGATTAGTGGTTAAGAAATTGAAATATTTTAAGGATGCATGTGATGCAAGGTTTTGCTAGAAGGTCTATACCTCAAAGAAAGAAACATAAGTGGTAATTACTTCAATAAAAACTATTATTGAGCATTCTCCTAACTTGGAATGATAAAATCATTCTCACTATTTTTAGACATGGAACCAAATAAAGATGGATGGAAAATATTAATTATCAATTCAGCATGATATAAGCTTATAACTAATGCTTTTATTCAAAAGATAGAAAAAATAATGTGGAGTTCTTACCAGCCTTCCAAAAATTACTTACTAATGTGGAGGCACCTAAATAATTAATTACCACTTGCTAACTTCTTGAGGAAGTTGAAATTGAAATTTACAAAGAAATATCCTTTCTGTGCATATAGGGATTTTGAAATTCATGCTTTTATGGAGTATTCTAGTTCCATAAACTTATGAAGACAGTTTGCTCTAAAGTTTGGCAATAAATGCATCCAACATGATGCTTCTACAATATTGGAATTATGGTCACATGCATGATTTTATATAGCGATTGCCCAGATCTTTGTCTTACATATCATGAAGTCAGTACTTTTTCCAATATAGTTTTTTATGATTATTATTTGAAAGATGGTTTTTGTTTTTTGTATCCCAACTTTACATGCCCCACACATCTCTTAACGATTTTCTTGTCAAACAAATACATATTGGAGATCTCACTAGGCATTTTTTGTAGCCAAAATAATAAGATGTGTTATTGATTGATTTCATTACCCAAGGTTACCCAAAAAAGTTACATGGATGGATTCTAAATGTTGATGATGTGTCGTAACTAAATGAGGTAGTTATAGTCAAGGTGCACCCACACCATTACTTATAGAACAATCAGCATGGAAACATGTAAGATGGACTTAGTATTAGGAGTTTCAAAATAATTAGAAATAATTATTCTATATTCATACAGAGACATTTTCTAAAATGACTCATTTTATTCCTTAAAATAAGACATCAAAAACCTCCCATATCACGAAGTGATTTCTTGACGAAATAGTTAAACTACATCGCTTACCTAAAATAATTATTTTAGATCATGATATCAATTTACTTGGTACTTTTGAAAACTATTTTGATGCCTAAAGCAATCAAAACTTAAGTTTTTATGGACTTGTTATCCCAAAAATAGAGGGGCAAATAGCAGTACTAAATCAAAGTTCAGATGATCTTTTTTGGAGCCTAGTAGTGGAACACATTGAAATCTACAATCTTTTATAGCATTTTTCTTACTTCATTTAAAATGATTCAATTAATAGAACAATAAGTTTGAGTCCTTAAAATCAACATCAGAGTCCTACTTATTTTATACTTTTATCCTATGATTTAGCACTTCTTACTTCATTGAGTCTTATATGTACCAAATTTTGTCATTACATAAATATATTACTAAATAAATTAGTTTAAATAATTAAAGATATATAAATAACTAGAAAATACTCATTGACAACTTAAAAGTTTTTCGAAAGTGATTATATTATTATTTGTGTCAGCTTTGAGAGACTCTTAATGTTACCCTTAAAATATTATATGCCTATAATACTGGATCATTTACAATTATATAAGGGCTAACTATCAATATTTATATTTAGATTTATTTAAAGATTATAAAATTAGAGCTATCATTAATATTAAATAACTTGCTTCTTATAAAAACTTATTCCTAGTACCTAGTGAACCTTTTTAACCTTCACTATCATTGCCAAATAAAATTATCCTAATAATACATTTAGCCACATCTTGTGACCCTTGAGATTAAGTTAAGCCAATCTTAAATGATCATACAATCTTAACATTGAATCATGTAAAACAATTATTTTTTGTAGGTTAATAGGTCCAACAAGTCTTTCATGACACTTGGATTACTAAGAAGGAGCCTCACCACCTAAATTTTGAGATTTTAAAATTTTTTTTGAGATTTTAATATGACTCCATGGAGTTGACCTTTTTCTCACATTAAGGAGAGTGACTTTACTTTGTTTAACGATAATAAACCCAAAATATTTTTATTAAATTTATTTAAGAGAATTTTAAGATTTTATATATATATGCTTATGTTTGTGGGAAAATTTAAGGAAGAGAAATAAGGTGAAATTGCATGAAAGTCCTCATAGTTGTAGTGGCAAATCTTGTTGCCCAACTCCACCAACAATAGTATTTTGGGTGTAGGTTATTAGAACTACTTTTCTTTTTGGTTAAGATCCCTTATGCCAAAGGTTAATTTAAGTCTTTAGCTTTTAGAAATGTTCTTGCATGTTTAGTTGTCCTCTGATTTCCAATTCAGATTTAATAGAATCTTTGAGCTGGCTCTTACTAAAATACCTTATTTGAACATAAATATTTTTTAATAATTTATTAGCTAATAATAGGTTTATCATATCGTCCTACCTTAGATTGGGTTTGAGCCTTTTTAAAATCTCATAACGATAGTAGTATTGAAGCACAAATGTACCTGAAGAAAGGAGGTTATACCTCAATCCAAAAAAAATGGGACGTGATGCAATGGCTTGTTCATGAGTAAGAAGTGAAAGGATTATGTAAGCTGAGCCTAATTGACTTGGTGATAGTTTTTGGCTCATTTTGTAAGAGCCAAAATGAAAAAAATTTTTGATGCACGTTTTAGTTTACATATTATTTCCTATATATTTATTGTTATAGCTTTTTTGAATTTTTCATTACATTTAAAAAATATTGGTATGTGATGTGTGATATTTAAAAAAACTTCTTGCACACTAATTTCACTTGCCCTCTTTTGAGTGCCATTTGTACTAGTAGTTTTATATGTATATTTTAAGGAAGCATATGCCATTAAGGGTCACTTTATTTTTGAATACGTTCTTAGATTTCGATATGGTATCATAAAAATGTAGGTAGTTTTTGCACCATGTGCTTAAGAGACCAAATATGATTTGGAGCACATCAAACTTTTTAAGTTGCTTATTTTTTTGATCTTATGGTATACCTAATGCATGAATTTTTATTTTGCAAACTAGAAACTTATAAGTGATTATCCTTATCTTATGGTGTTAAATGTTGCTTGAGTAGAGCATACAAAAGTCATATGAAGGATACTAAATAAGCTCAAGGCTATAGAAGTGTACTTAGAGCCCAAAGGACACCATAAGTTTGTCTTTAAGGAATTTTTTGTTCTTTTGAGTATTTATGTAACGAATAAATCACTTTTATTAGATATTGAGCAAGAACTACACATGGACCTTATTTCAAGCATGCACTTCCTATTCATTTTAGGCATTGATAGAATTGTATATAAGACTATTTCTTATATTAAGATGAAACATTTAAATTCCAACAATAGTGAAAAGCTTTAGCGGTAAGGTGCTTAGAGAGAACTTGAATTTTTATACATGCAAATATTTAATTTTAAGATAAAAGATATATTCATATTCATCAATACATTACATTAACAAAAATTCATGATTTTGTCCAAAAAAATCTTTTATGAAGGAATTAATGCAAAATGAACTTTTGTAAATAAAAATTGTTAAAAGAATCTCTATTTGATGGTCCTTTTGATCATATAATGAGTTATCTAAACTAGTGCGTTAGTGGTGATGAACTGCTCAGTTAGGCTACAAAAAAAAGATAATGGTAAAATTACAAGATGGAGATAACTTGAAGGCCCATTAAATAACAATATCAATAATCTAATGTTCAATCTAAAGCGTAATCGATCATTAAGGAGCTAAATCCAAAAAAATCAACAAAGTTGATCACCAAGTTCACTTTCTATAAGATGACCATCAAACCATTTAATAGTAATTCTAAGATCAATATGATGTCATTTTTGAACTTGGAATAAATCATTTAATCCATGAGAATGAAACATGAGATAAAGCTAGGTTTTTATCAAAAGATAATATGAAATTAAAAATGGATAGTTTGGTGAATTTAGGAAATAAATATTGAAGCGAATGGATGAAATAGGAGCATCATCTATTAGCTCACAAACACATTAATTTGAATTGCACTAATCCCATTAAAACTCGAAGCCATTCCTAACCAGAATCTTATTTTGATTAATCATCTTTATTAATCATAAGGATATAAATACAGTGATATATTTACCTTATTGTTACCTTTACTATTTTTGCTCTGTTCATCCAAACAAATTTGATAATAAGGTATGTCATCATCGTTGTTAGTTCTTGTGCATCACACACTATCGATGACTATCTTCCACCACTTGATCATCTACTGCTTGTAATCAGTGCTATCTAAATACCCAACATCACCTGCTTACTCGTCACCGCAAGGCCACCAGCTACTTCCAAACCACCTATGATCTCCTTGCTACTCGTTAGCTACCACCCTTTGATCATTGTCAAATGCCATCATCTCTCATTCAAAAGTGGCTGAAGCCTACAAATGGGACCCCACTACAAGGGTTTAAATACAAAGTAAACTAACAGGGGCTTAAGTAAAGGCTTGGGTATGGGCAATCCCCTTTCAGATACAATATCAGATGAACATGCATTCTTTGAGATCGAATCCACAGGGGCATTGCCTTCCCTCAAAACATGTGTGAAGCTGAATGCTGGCATCTTCCTCACATAGTGGAGAGCATCAAAAACAATTCCGTCCTCCAAAGGATAGCGAACCCATTACATCCTCTCATGCAATGCATAGGTAGAGTCAGTCCGTACCTCAACAGTAGGGTAATCCTTGAGTTTTGTAATGATAAACACCATGGCTTCTATGATAGCTTGAAGCTCAAAAGGACACTTTCCTGTGAAATCAATCTCTTCCCCACAATGTGTATGGGCCTCCCCAGCTGGTCGCGCACAACAAGGTCGGCACCAGCCGTCTCATTCCTCACCACAGCAACACAATTGATCATTATCCAGCCAATTGGAGGGGGAAGCGAAATACTTGTTACAAGGGACTCTGAGGGGTTGAACTTCCCACTAGACGTAGAAGAATGATGATTAATGTGCTTTATAGTGGCAGTGCTTTCCAATTTGATCGTCTAGATTAGCATGACATTGCTGAAAGTGGTCTCTTTATGCACCCTTTGATTTCTATTCTCCTAAATATGGAAGAAAGTGAAGGCCACAATTGCTAAATGAGCCAAATGTCGCATACCACACCAGGCTGCACAGCATGGGAGAGAAAGCACTCCAGGAAGCGAAAACCAAAGCACGCACAAGTGAACACATTGTAGTAGATGCCGAGAGCCTCAGGAGACAACACAGGGTCCTCTCAGATTCTGGGTGCCACATCACAGTCCCACAGCGCATGCTGCAGTGTCTCAGCCACACCACAGCCCCAGCGCAATTGATACTATTAGCTAAGTGTCTTCTTGTGAGCCAATCTACTGTGGAGACAAGATTTCAGGCGACTCACCAAAAGAAAGTATGAACCCGAGGCCTGACTTTCAGCTTCCATATCAAGGCAAGGTGATCGCCGACCAGTGGAGTATGCTGAGCATTATCAACTTTTCTAGAGGCTATGAGAGCCTGATAAAACTTGGTAGAAGCGACCTTAAAGGATTCGGTGTGCACTTGAAGGAGAGAAGGATGAAGCTTATGTAAACCAGGTGCATATATAATAACATCATCAAAATATAGAAGGTGAAAGATAATTGGGCCAACGGAGGTGCATCTAAAGCTGAGTAATGCCTGAGCCTCATAGTTACGTGCCAACATAGAGAAAAACTTCGATACCAAAGTGAACGTATGGGAAAGGGGGCAACCCTGGCACAGTCCCCTATAGGCCTCAATCCATGGCAGTCTATCTCTATTCAGCAGAATACCAAATCTCGATGAGGTAATGCATGCAAGGACCTACTTGCTCCATGACGGTGGGAAGCCAAGGAGTTGCATCATCTCATCAATGAATTGCCATCTCACATTATCATACACTTGCTCCGTATCCACTTTCACAGCCATTAAGCCCACTTTCGATTAGGAGGAATGCATGCTCGCCCCCATCTCCTGCATAATAAAGATGTTGTCAAACACTGTCATCTGGCTTCTTCACTGCTAACATCTTAGTCACATCATCTTTGATGTTCAATCATCATATTGTGTTATTGCTTTTATTTTTGTTATGTCAACATTTTTCATAAATTTTTATCTTTTGTATTAAATATAATTGATCTACTTAGACTTAATGTCATGGATTTTTGGAGATTTATATTGATTCTTAAGTGATTTAATTCAAAAAGTATCCTTCTCCATATATTTTGCATTTAATATAGTTGATCTTTTAAGAATTATTGTCATAAATTCTAAAGATCTCTTTTAGATTCTCAAGTGATTTAACTCTAAAATTATCATTCTCTTTTTTGCATTCTTATGATATTTTCTAAAGGTGTATTTTCTTTTTATTTTTCTTCATACAATTATCTCTCCTTCAACTATAAGTAAGAGAAGCTCTCTTATTATAATGTAATTTTTGATGAAAGAAATTTCTCTTATTTGTGTGCTTCCATATTTATGAGCAAAGAGTATGTACCTAAATCTAGTTAGAGATATTCAAACTTTCGTTTTCTTTTAAAAGACAAGGATTGAATGTGAGAGAACTTCTATTACAAAAGCTGACAACCAAACAAATTCACTTTTCTGTCAACACCCGTAAGTCTTCACTGACTTTGTTACTCTTTTCACCCAATCACCAAATGACCAGCATCCTCAACAAGGCTTGAGATCCTTGCCAACCATCTTGTTGCCCCATTATAATCCCTAGTAATACAAACCTCCAACTCATCATTATTTTCCGTCTTTGATACTGTACATACTAGCTCGAAAGGAAATATAAGCAACGATCATCAAAAAGGTGCACTCTTTCTGTAACTTTTATTTTCTAAATGATAATCTAAAGTAAATGTTACTCTTTCATCTATTCAAGTAATCCAAAAAAAGTTTTTCTTAAAGTTTTTATTTTATTTGAGTGAAATTTGATGCGGTAAAACTATTTAGTAAAACTTTATATTTAACTCGTATTGTGTTCCATGCACTCTACTTAAGAATCCATGGTACAAATTTATAGTCTAATATTTAAATAATTATAAAATACCTCACGCACCATCTAACCCTAATTAGTGTATGGTACCATTTAATATTTTTCTAATAATCTATTTATAATTTCCATATTAAAGGATCAAAATTAGATCATAGTAAATGTCTAATTTATCCTACATCAACATTAGTTTACCACTATGGTTTTCAATTTAATTTTTAAAAATTATACTTTTTATAAAAATTCTGATCATAAATATTTTTTGGTTTAAAACAATTTCCTTAACAGAGTGTGTCCACTAAAGAACTCTTAATTTGTTTTGGACAAATTTTATCTTAGGAAATCTAATAAAAGCATAGATATGACTCCTTATGATCTATCTTAAGAACCATATAGTTTTATGTATGAGGTGGTTTGATAAAAATGAGTTGATAATCAGTCATAATTTTTTTAAAAACACATGCCATCTCAGCTTTGGTAGTCTAGTTGTGGTTACTTTGCATTTACAAATTATTTTAAATAAAACAAATATATTGAAAAGTGGATATCACTCATTATTTTCCTTTCTTGATATCCTCATGTGCCAAACATTTATATGATCACAAAGCCTGGTAGGTCTTGTCAAATATCAAACAAAAGTTGAGAATCAAATTAGAACTAAAGATAAAACTTAATCCATGATTACATGCTAGAACTATCCTAATAAATAGTCTAATTCACCTAGATGGTTATAAAAATCCTCTTAAACCAATAATGTCAATAAAAAATTAGAAGATAAAAACATAATAAGGGAAGAAATACTACATCTAATAATCTAGTATAAAAAGCCTTATGAGACATAAAAACCTTAGAAGATATGATGATCCTTCTGATGAATCTCACCAAGGCATCCATAAGACAAATCATAACCATAGAAGAAGGAATGAGCCTTCTAATGAGTCAAAGCTAAATGATGATCTAGATATGCTTAGTAAAGAAGAAAGACTTAGGAGGCATCAAAAGAGATAGGGAACATATCCTTAATAGGAAACTAGATGCTTAACTTTTAATGATAATTCTAGTCCTAAGGATTATATTGACTAATAGACTAGTATAGATAAATACTTCAACCAGCACCAAATAATCCAATATAAAAAAATTAATTTATTAAGACTAAACTAAATAATACCATACATAGGTTTTGTAGAAACTTAAAGTGTTAATATGTTATTTATTATAAGGAGATATCCCAAACTTGTAGAAACCATAACATTAGTTTATACAATAAGTTTGTTATATTAATCTATAATATTGAATTGTTAGATAAATGTCAAAAATTTTTTAAGATGGTAAATCTATTAAAGTGTACATTAACAAGTTTTAAGATTATAAACTTTGAAGTGATATAAATGAATCCAAACATGTAGTACTCTTCTATTTTAGGGTAGGTTTAAAAAGATATATATACTTTAAGTTTAAATTGAAAAATGTTAGTACCCTAGAGAGTATTTATCATATAACTAGAAATATGAAAATAAAATAGAACTTATTTTAAAAGAAATGGCCTTTTAGTCGTTTTAAAGGCTCACACCACCATTGCTTGCTTAACCCATTCATACTTGTAGTTTATTTATCCCCTTTGCCATAGTCTCCAAATCTCCTAAATCTATAGTATCATCCACTTCTTTACACCGTTCTTCAAGCAAGCCCAATATATTCCAAAATATCCAATCTAAAATCTTCTATTTTAAGGGCCATGAAAGCAGCATGTAACCATTAACATTCAAACAAGAGCCATGGATGTAAACTTATATAGTAATTATGACCAAGAAGAGTCAAAGGAAGAAGAAAATATAATGTCTAATAAGGATGTTGTTCAAGAATTAGAAAATATGGAAACTTTAGTGGTTTTTAATGGTTAGGTGCGCCCTTGTGACCCCATAACTATAGGATGATTGGAGTTGCAGTCACATCTTTAGCACTAGTATAAAAATTTAGGAACAACCATGTAATTTGCAATCCAGAGGTTAATCGTACTCTGGCAACTTTACGTAAGGCAGAGTTTGGTTTTTTGGGGGTGATAGTGGAAAAGTTGACAGATAAGTCACCCTTACTGTCACTCTATAGAACCGTACGTGAGATTTTCACCTCATACGGCTCCTCGTTCAATTCTTTCGAAAGAATTGGATCCTTTTCTTTGTTCGAGAATCTCCTTCCTTCTTCCACTCTGTCCCGAAGAGTAGCTCAGCCCAATCCATTCACATTTTCATGTTCCAATGCCTTCCCAATACCTCCCAAGGAAAATTCCGAATTGGATCCAAAATGGACGGGTTAGTGTGAGCTTATCCATGCGGTTATGCACTTATGATCATCAAAATTGGTAATTTCATCAATACAATAGACTATTAAGCAATAGGAGTTTCTTTATTGAAATAACGAAACCACTACTCTGTCATGAATAGATAAATCTAAATACCTATTAAGTAATGATGCTATGTACCCTTAAAATTGGAAATATTAGTGATGATAATTTATTTAATAACATATTTATGCTAGTCATCTTATCATATGAAGATTATGAGTTTTCTATTAAGATACAACTTTGAAGGGTAACAATAACATGTGGTCTTTTATTCATGAGGGAAAAGTCACCACATTATACCCTTCTCCAACTCATCAAAAATCCTAGTCACATAAGCATACTAAATCTAAAAAAAATTTTAAACCCATTATCAAAAAAAGGAAAAGATAATTAATTTGAGCTTGATTACACTACCCCAAGTTAAGAAGTCAATTGATTAAGGAGACTTAGTTTTGTTTTTTATAATTGAGAACTTAGCCACCACCATATTAAAACCACCACTTATTATATAAGGCTTTCTAAATGACTTTTTGATATTTTTCTAAATGATTTACCTAACACTCTACCACACATGCAATACATAAAACTAATGATCAATCTAGTTCCCAAAGTGAGCCAACTAAACATTCCCTATTATAGATTAGGCCAAGAGACTCATGCTATGTTATCTCATTAGGTAGAAAACCTACTTTAAAAGTGATTTATCTAAGAAAGTATTAGTCATTATGCTATCATTATACTTTTAGAAATTCGAAAGGATGGAACATGGAGGATGTGTGTTGATAATCAAGTGCCATAGTATTTTCTAAAATAAACTTAAAAAGTGTTTACCCTTAATAAAGGTTTATAATAAGAGATGAATGAAAGATATTATTTAAGACTAAAGTTAGTTTTTATGAATAGTAAGTGATGCCATTTGGGTTATTAGGCACATTAAGTAAATTCATGAGATTGGTGGCCTAGGTTTTAAAAGCATATTTAAGGTAATTTATCATACTTTATTTTGATGACATTTCGTCCATAACTAGTCTATTTTCACAAATTATGTTGCACTCAATAAAGGAAATACTTATTTATCAATCTAAATAACTGTTAATTCTTCTTGACTACGGTTGCCTCCTTATAGTACTTAGTTTCTTCTAAAGGGTTCTCTATTGACCATAACAAAATCAAGATATTTATGAGTATCCTACAAAAAAAATAATTATGACATTAAATGATTTCACATTCTTGCCACTTTTTATTTATGATTTTCAAGACTTTAGTACTATTGTCACGTTGATTACTAAATATTTTAAGTCTGGTAAATATACTTTAACCAAATTTATAGATCTAACTATTAGAAATTTGAAAGAGATTATAACTAAGGCATCCATTCCAACACTACTTGACTTTTGTACTACTTTTGAGGTTGTATGTAATGGAAAGAAGTAGGGATATGTGGTGTCCTTTGTCAAGATAAATATCTTATTGCCATCTTTAATAAGAAACTTAATGATGTTAAAAAGAAGTGTTCTATATATGAAAAGAAATTGTATGTCATAGTTTAATCTTTAAGTCATTAGAAATATTAATTCTTTTTCAAACAATTTATCTTTTACTTTGACCATAAGCTGTTAAGGTTCCTAAATAACCAATGAGACCTTAGTTATACATCTTTTATCAAACACAATCCTAACTTGAAAAATAAAGGCCCAAACTTTTACCAAATTTAAAAAATATCTTGGTTATTCTAATTTTGAACCAATTTTTCAAGAAATCAAATCTACTCCAAACATTATATCTAGAGATTTTTGCTTAAAATTTTTTTACTTATATAGGATTAAAAGGTTACATATCAAAAATTCATCATGTAAATATTTTTTTGCTAATGAAATACATGTTAAAGGATTATCTAATCAATTTTAAAGAGATAAGACCCTTTGAGATATTTCAAAGAGGTTTATTAGAGTAGTATAATATGCTATTTGACATCTATTGTAGCCCAATGTCACATATGCATAGCTAAAAAATCTTCAAATGTAGGCCAAGGACCTACATTCCACTGCCCATACTTGACAAGCTATAGGAGTACATAAATATGGATTTTGTATTTGGATTACCTAATACCACATCAAGGCACGACATTATCCTTGTGGTCATTAATTGTTTCTCTAAGATGGCTTAATTTATCATTTGTTATAGGACCCCAAATTCAACCCATGTCGCTAAGATTTTTTTCAATGAAATAATTAAGTTACGTGGTGTTCCAATGACTATAATATCTAAATGAGATGAGAGATTTACTCGTTATTTTTGGAAGATTTTATGGCATTTACTAGGAACTAAGCTAAAACATTTTTCAGCATAACAACCTTCAATAGATTGACAAATTGAAGTAATAAGTCATAGTTCAGAAAATCTTCTTTGTAGCTTGATAAGGCAATAACCTAATCTTTGAAAGCAACTACTATTATGACAATGATTTTCATAAAATAATTTTATTAATCATAGTGTTGTTCTAAGGTGTTTCAAAATTTGACCTAGTAATAAGAATAGGTCTTCGATTGACCTTATTCCCCTACTAGTAGACTTTCATACTCCTAGCTCTACTTCTTTCTTTGTTTCTCAATGTTTTTATTACAAAATATAATATATAAAAAACCTAATCTAAGTAATCAAAGATATATGAAACTAATAGATGTCCATAAAAAGTTAAGAAATTTTATGAAGAGGATTATATCATAATTAGAGTTAGGTTAGAATGGTTCCTTTTTTGAGCTTACAAAAAATTAAAAACACATGGAATAGGAACTTTTATGGTTATCAAAAACTAGGAACTAATGTGTATGTACTAGATTTGTTTGAAGAATATGGGATTAGTGAGACATTTAATGTTAAGGTTTTAGTTTCACATAAGGTTCTACATCTAATGAATAGTAAGTCAATTGAATTTAATTCTCTTATGTTGAGTGAACTCACTCTAACCACTAAATTAGACTTAAGAGTATGGAAAATATGACAAACATTTTAGATCGTATGAAAATTCTAAACAAAGATTTATCTTAGAAAATTTTTAATTCATTTCAGGGGAATTTCTCTGATCAAGAACTCTTGTGTTACATTTTATGACTTATATTATGTCATGTGATAGTTATTGGAGCACTTCTATACCCATCACCATGATACTATCGTGCCGAGCTCTCTCCCACATAGGGAGTATGATGTAGGACCATGCTGTGTTAGCTCATGAACATATGCTTAATGGCATCATGCTAAACCCACTCAAACACAAAGCTGCACTCAAACTAAATCTTATTTCGATTAGTCATCTTTGTCAACTATATGGATCAACTACAATACTCTAATTTTTCCTATGATTATCTCTTTTATTTTTGCTCTATTTGTCGAATCATATTTTGTAGTAAAATATGTCACCATCGATGCCACTTCTTGTACTTGTATTGCTTGCTATAATTAGTCATTTTCCATTTCTTGTTCATTAATTGCTTCTAATCTTTAATACCTAGTTGCCCAACATTACATTGGTGCCCATCACTGCTATTTTTCTTTTACTTCCTTGGCTGCCCACTATCACCTAGTTGCATATCAACTAACAGCCTTTGGTCATCTGCTGTCTTGTCCACCATTGACATCCTGGACATATCATCACTTACATCTGATCATTATGTTGCACAATTGCATAATTTTTTCTATCAAAATATTTTTTTTCCATTTTTTTGTTTTATATTTAATGTACTTCAGCCACTTTAAGTTAAAGTCATAAAATTCTAATGATTTTTTGAGATTCCCAAGTGATTTAAATATAAAATTATCTTTACCCATATGTTTGATAACTAATGTGGTTAACCTGATGAGAGTTAATGTCATGAAATTTTAAAGATCAATTTTAGATTCTTAGGTGAATTAACTTCAAATATTTTCTATTTTTCCATGTTCATTATATTTTCCAAAGGCGAATTTTAATTTTTTTTATTTTTTTCATGCATGGCCTCTCTTTCATCTATAAATAATATAGGTTTCCTAATTATACTGTAGTTATTGATGAATAAAATCTCTCTTATTTGCATGCTTTCGCCATTGTAAGCAAAAAGTGCATGCCAACTCTAATTGGAGAGATTCCCACTTTCACTCCATTGTGAGAGACGAGGATCGAAGGTGAGAAACCTTCCATAAAAGAGAACAAGCAACCAAACAAATTTCTATTGTTGCAAAAACCTATAAGTCTTCAACCCCATTTTTAATTCTTCTGATCCAATCACTAAACAATCACCCTCCTCATTGAGGCTCCATATCCTAGCCATCCATCATGTTTTCCTTTTAATTAAGCTTCCTCACTAATCGAAGCCTCCGACTTGTTTTCTTTTTTCATCTTTAGTGCTCCATATGTTAACCCCAAAGGAATTTATAAGCCAACATTACTAAAAAGATGTATTCTTTCTATAATTTTTGTTTTCTAATTGATAATCAAATATTAGAGTTGCTCTTTCTTTTATCAGATTACTCCACCTAGGTTTGTCTTAACTCTTAAGTGTTGCCACGTATTCTACTTAATAATTCATGCTATAAATTTGGAGGCTAGCCTTTGAATAATTATAAGATGCCACACATGCAACCTAACCCTGATTAATGTATAATATCCTTTAACATTTCTCAATAATTTGTCAAAAATATTTAATATTGTAGGCTCTTAATTAGACCCTAGTCAAAATTTTGTTTGTCATACATTAATGCATTATCTCATAAGGTGAATACATAGACCAAGAGATAGGTATGACATTTAGCTAACAATTATTTTAGAAATTATTTCATTGTGCCCAAACTTTGATGTAAACATTGTGGAAATATAGATGTAAGAATTTTATTCCAAGGGCTAATATACTTGCTGCAATAATGAATGCTACTTAACCTAAAAAAATTTTCATAGTTTAATACTTTACATGAAAATTTTATTTCTGTTGTTAAAATTTGAAAAAGGAAAAATTGTTTTTCTTTGCCTTCTATGTTCTTTTTTGCCCTCTAGAATTACTTCACTTTCTTAATATTTTTTCTTGGAAGTGCTTAGATGTGCATTTTGGAAGGGTTTAAAAGAGCTAGATTACAACATTCATCATGTAATAGTTATTAAACATTCTTTGGTAAGCAATTCAAAGATTATGTTATGATTTATTGTTTTATATCTTAAAAAGGATACTTTAAATTTTATTATTTTCTCTTATTTTAAGATTATAATTCTTATGTTTTTTCCTCTTAGCATGGATTAAGAGAACAATCAAGTGCTTCATTTCAAGAAAAAAAGAACTCTCTTAGAGCTTAGTTTTGTGGTTTGTTAGAGTTATGTTTAACCCCATAAAAATGTAATGAAGGTAAGTTCTTGTAACCAAAAAGTAATGAGGGTAATATTTGGGCTCATGAAAATGTATAGAGGACGTTATGCTTTAGCCTATGTAAATAGCAATTGTAAAACTTTCTCTACTTATGAAGGATTTGTTGGGTAGTGATAGACTTAAACTTGGCAATTTAAGGGCCAGAGAAGTCAATAGTTTTTTTTGGAAAACCTTGTAATATTTTTTCAGTGCTTTCCTTTAGTACATATTTATCATTCTTATTTCTTGAATCTTTTCAAATGTTTAATCATTACATGAAACATTTAATGATCCTTTGTAAATCTCTAAAAAAGATTTAAAAACTCTAATAACTCCAAATTCACCTTTATCATGGATTTAGTTATAAACATCTAATGAGTGGAACTCCAAACCTTTCAATAAGTACCATAATAACATGAAAATGCTAATAATTATTTTCAAAGAATCCTATTAGAACTTATAGTGGGTCAACTATAACTGTTGTATAAATTCTTATCTTATAAAACCCTAGAGCTTGCAAATGCACATCAATATAAGTACTTTGAATCTTTTATGCTTGAAATACGATGAGCATTATAGTTAAATGCTTGTGTAAATATCAAACAATTTTTTATAGGACAACCCTAGATTTATAAATTATATTATTAAATGACCTTACTCATGAATTGCATAAGGAAAAATAATTATATCATTACTATTCATCATATCAAGTATGAAGTTATTTAGATAAATGATTCATGTAAATATTAAATCATTCTTTTCATAGCTTCACTTTGGTTGACCTATGCATAATATGTTTAACATAATTCGAAAAAAATTACTATGTCACAATACAAACATGTCACATATTAATAATCACTTGGTTGATTTTGAAACTATTTTGAGTTGATTAAAAGTAACCTAAAAAGATGATTAACATTAACACAAAAAATTATGTCCATTGCAAACTTTTGCTATCATAATATTATGAAATGTACATGTTTGGAAAGATACGTAATTCTTAGCATCAAACCGAAATTTCATGGTATTACATAAAACATTTGCTATGTAGGTAGAGTCATTCATGAAGGAAAGCAATGTGCAAGTAAGTACTATTACTTGGAAGTGCATTGTGGAATGCCAACTTGCATAGGAGTTGTGTGATGAGTGATCTTATATGTTAGTGGCATTGGAGTGCCCAATATTCTTCTAAATTTAACTTTTATTTGGTAGGACAATATTCATTTGTGGTAAGACTTAGTGATGTAAGGTTTGCTTATGTTCTACAATAATATGTTTAGAATTGAAAATTTATGAAGACTTTTACAAATTATGAGGGAAAAATTATTTTTTCTTTGTTGTAATACAACAATTTGGAGGAAACTATGAGTTCTCAAGTTCTTCTAAATAGTTGTCATTTTTCTCACATAATGTGGTTATGAAAAAGCGATAGATTTGAATCATATTCAATCATCTAGCATCATTTCATTTAAAGGGTGGTCTTTTAATTGGAATAACATTTTTTTGATAATGTTCAAGCACATTCTTCTACTATTGTAACATAGCACTTTCATATATTCATAATCATACAAATCTCATGATTTTCTTTTAAAACTTCTAATCTTAATGAATTTGTGATATTTATTACATATCCATAAAATTCAAATAAGGTTATTGTTTTCTCATTTTAATTGTAACAAAATTCTTAAAAATTCCTTTATCTCTACTCTTGAGTGATGAAAGATCCAAAATCAAGTCCTTCTAATGAGGGAAAGACTAGCAGTCTTACATCTAAACATTGTATTGGCATAGCATTGAGTGCCAAAGTACGGCCTTCTGTGGGTGAAGATTTGAAGGATTTATCCAAGGCTTGGAGTAAAGTGTATAATTGAGGTAAATACATCTTGTATTCTTTTTTTTGTTGAAGATTAGGCATAAATTATTTTAATAAAAGAATGTTTATGTGATGCCTTTTTGCTATGCTCAAGTTAATTAAAGGAGTTATTATATAACCAGGGCTCGAAAATTATATAGGGTGCGTATAATAAATCATAGTGGTTGAATATCATTAAAAGTTTTGTCTGACTTACTTTCTTGTATTTTTCTTCATATTTTCTTTTCATGAACAAAAATTCTAAAATTCAAATTTGATTAATCGAAATTCTCCACCTTTGGTTATGCATAAGGGTGAATAAGTTGTGCCAAAGTTGGTTGTTGTTTTGCATGGAGAAGTTATCTATTCCATTGGCTTAAGATTATGGAGTAGCTCCATTATGGGCATATTACATTACTTCTTCAAATTTTTGCAAAATATCGTTTGGGAGCAAGCCCAACTATTGACCAAAGTTCATAAGTCAACAATTCTTAGTTTGGAATCAAACTATTTTGTTGAAAATGATGAATAAAAGTTGCAGAAATTATTTTAATAAGTCATGTTGTTATTATGAATATTTATTATGAACCTAATGGCAAACCATTATTCAAAAGGTGTAAATAAATATTTTTGTGCTATATCATAGGAATTTGCATTATAATGTTAAAGCAAAGCACTTTCTTTAAGGTTATGCATGTGGTAGATGGGTAATATAGAAAAGCAAGAAATAAAAGTAATAAGAAGAAAAAGAAGAAGAAAGAGAAGAAGAAGAAGAAGAAGAGAAAATGGATGACAATGACATTGCTCTTTTTAGAACATGATATTTTTTTCAATTATTTGATAGTAGAAAATAACTTGATCAGAAATGAGAATTTTGATTAAAAGAACAAAAAACATTTATTGTTTGATTTGTATGAAATCTATTCTTTGAAGGAAATATTTTTAGCTTATTCATCATATGTGCATATGCATGCATCATTATACACTCTTGCTAACATTGGAACTAAAGAAAGTTCATCGATGCAAATGCCTTATCATCAAGGACCAATTTGCATGCTTTACATATGTATCATCAAATGTAATACCCAATTATTGCTATAGAAAAAATCATATTTCATTAGACTACCCTTTTAGGAAAACCTTTTTTTAATTACATGTAAACATGCTTGGATTCCAAGGATACATTGTTTTGGATGTGACTTGAAATTCATCACTCATCATGCATTACTACATATTTTGAATCCCATGTTTATTTGGATTTATGAATAGAAAGCTTAGATAATTGTGTAGGTCTCCTTAAATTTTAAGTCCTTATAAAAATTAACCATAATAATGTTTGCTTCAAAATGACAAACCTTATTGCTTATTAAGATTAACATCTTGAACTATTTGATTTTGGAATTATTCTATGTCAGTAGATAATATTATCCCATCTTGGAACTTTACATTATAAGCTAATTCTAAAATCTGTTTTAAATATAACTTTTATTTCAATATTTATTTACAATTTTTTCTTATATTTCATAAAACTTATTCAAACTTTGATCATAATGATTAGCTACAATAACTAATCATTTATGCAACTCCTAACATGAAGCAATAAATATTTAAACATAGAGTTGTGCTTTAGGATTTCAAGATCATAATGAATAATGGTAAATCATTTATGAATATAATTTAGTTATTCTATTAATTTTGATTTAGTCGGAATTAAACTACACCAAAATGATAAGGATTCATCCTTTGTGAATAAACCTAAGATAAATAAAGAATCTAGATGAATTAGAATTCTAAATCCTTAAAAACTTATGTGATGTAACATGTTAAAGTTGTTAATATTCGAAATTCAAATGTATTTAAGGCAACCTGAAATTTTTATATCTCACCCCATTATTGTACACTAATTAGTTATGGAACTAAAATTATATAAGAATTAGTGTCTAGTCTTGTGGGAAGTTATGTAAGAAGGCTTGATTTTTTTACATTGTATTGTGGCTAATAAATTTAACTTATGATTCACCCAGTGGTTTGGTTAATAAGGAATTATTACTAAATGTGTCATACCCCAAATCATATTTGTTTAAATTTACATTAAATGCATGAATAAAAATATTATATTACCAAAAATAAAATCATATTTGTTTAAATTTGGATAGTAAGTCTTCATAATATGTTTGGTGGGCCTCACCTCTATCTGCTGTTCTTTTTTTATGTCGTTGGTTACATAGCTAAGGTTTCACTTCTCCATATCAATGAACGAACACATTGGAAATGGCCACACCATTCAAGCTTGAATTGAATGGGAAACTTTCACACAAATTCCCAAAATGGAAATAATCCTAGTGGCATTTGAGAATATCAATGTTTTAAAAAATTTTAAGGTTGTATCTCTTTGTAACTATCATGCATTAAATACATTAGCTAGATTTTTAGTGATGTTAGGTTCATTAGGCATGGAACGTTAATGGTTTTAAGCAGACAATCTTTAAGTGGCATCTTAAGTTTCACATAAATGTTGAATCATCAGTATCTCTAGCTTGGTTTTCATTTGAGTATCTATTGACACATTTTTTGACAATGAAGCATTGTACTAGTTAGTTTTGGTAGTAAAAAGATCCTATATAAGTGACAATAGTCACTATAAACCTAACAAGATCAAGCATAACAAGGATGTGTGTTGCTGTTGATCAAGTAATGAAATTTCCTAGTTTCATCGACCTAACAATAAAAGATGAAAACACAAATGGATCATGGTAATGAATTCAATAAGATAATTTGTTATTGGTTTGACTTCTTTTTTTAAGGTTACACCTCTCTTCAACGTAAAAAAATTAAATTTCATCAAACATTCAAGTTGTAATTGAGGCTTCGAAAGTGCCAACAAGTGTGGATGAATCCATGAATTTGGCAAAAGTGGTAAATGAAAAGTCAATTCAATCTTATAGTTTAATGTAAGATAAGGATGCTTATGAAAAAATAATAAGGCACAACCACATTGTTACAACTCCATGAAGGAGTATTTATAAGTGACAAATAATTGTGCTAATAAAATGTGTAAAATAATTAGCACATGCTCAACCAAAAAAAATGTTACCAATCAATTGACGTGGAACAACATGAAATTTTAATCCATATTACTGATAATTAAATTTATTCTAAAAAAATCCAAAGGCAGAATAAAATACTATGTTTAGTTGTTGATTTAGTAGCATCTTAGTATTAAGATTATTTGCAATATTACTTTATAATCATTTAAAGATTTTATCAATGACTAACTTAAAAGAACTACAAATTCTTGTCCAATGCAATTTAAAGAGAAAGATAACCTATTTTAGAGTAAACACTTAAAGAGAGACTAGAAATGGTTAAAAGAAGCATCTCAATTGGAGCAACATTCATAGAGTTCCTAATTCTCTCAAATTGCATAACAAATAGCTTTATTGGATCATATCCTAGTCTAGAACATAAGAGTTACAGCAAATAAGAACACTATAAGCTCTTTCCTCCACTCAACACTGAAAAATAACTCTAATTGCTATCATGGAACCTTTGAATGATAATAACAAATTGCATAAACTATCTAAAAGATTACAATTTAAGCACAAGTTAGGAATACACCAAATAAGAATAAGGTATTATGATGAAAAGCATCCATTATCTAACCTTAAATGAGGATGAGTAGTCAATTCACTTGGTCATTTATAATCCATGGTAGCAGAATATTGCCTATTATACCTTTATGTATGCTAAATTCTAGGGTTAATGAAAAGACACTTTGGTACAACTCAACTCAAATTATAGGGAAACTAAAGCTTCGTTGTTAGTAATAAGTGACTTTAATATAAATAGTACACTTAATTAATACAAGGGTTCCTCCAATCAAATGTAGAAGATATTGAATGAATTCAATGATTAAATTAGTCAATGTTACATGAGGGAACACCCATTCATATGGCCTTTAATGACATGAAAAGAGAAAGGAAAGGGCAAATGGGTTTAGAAAATATTGGATTGATAGTTAGAGAATAAAGATTTTAAAATGTGCAGAATAAGATCAAATCATGTGGATCTTCTTCAATCTATGAAGGATCGTACTCCTTTGCCAAAGTTGTTAAAATTCTAAAATGTGTCATTGAACTATCTAACATTCACACAAAATGCAGAACGTTATATAAACTTATGTTGTCAACAAAATATTTATTAAATTTATATCTTCGAAATTCACCTTTTTTATAACATATAATGGTAAGTAAGTCGTGACCCAACTCCTTTTTTAATTTAGTTATCAAGCTATTAATTCATCAACAAAGAAAATTCTTAACATAAAAGTTTCTTACATTAAATATAGTTACATTACTTGCTAACAATCTTGAGAATTTGTTGTTCACTACATTCCATTATATACAAATTTAAAAAAATAAAAAAATTGACATCATTATTATCAAATGCTTAAATAGTTTAAATTGTAAATATAAAAGTTTTTTAAAAATATTTATCTATGGTTCCAAATAATGAAAATATTGAAATATAAATTAAAAAGTTAAAGGAAATAACAGCTAATTATACTGACAAATAACATAAAAATATTTAAAATTATCTACCACATACCATTGATAAACAATTGTAGACATACATGTTTTTTGTTCAGGCAAATATTACAAAAAATGTTTTTAGGATTGAGAAAAGAAAGATTAACAATACAAAATATTAGAAATACTTAAAAGTTTCATAAAATGAACTTTAATTTATTAAATATTAAATATTACAAAGTAATAAAAAAATTACAATAACAAACAAACCTAAATATTTGAAGTATAATGAATAAGTTTTTTTATATTTCAAATACAAATTAGATAAAAAGTATTTTTTATGAATGATTAAAACAAATGATAGAAATGACATGTCAATATTTAATCATAGTTACATAGAGTCTAATTTGACTCGTTAACATTATTTCAAAATAGTCAATAATAATATAAAATACAGACAATATTAAGAGAAAATACTAATTAACATAATCAACAATCTTTTCCTTATCCGTCAAATGTACAATTGAATGTTTGTATTTGACAACCACCTTTAATTTGTTATATTATTTAGTTTTTTAATGAACATTTTGTTTGTTATTTTTTATTTCTAATTAAATTAATATTTTTATTTTTCTTCAATAAAAGTTTTGTACACTTTTAATAATCAAAACATTTACATCTTAAATAATTACTATTTTTTCTATAATTTTCATTTTTTAAAATATTTTATTTGTATTGTGAGTGTTTTTAGCTTCGACTAGCAAAGATTTATTATTCATTCATTTTGTAAATTATTTTTATTTTTAGTGTATTAATATTGACATATATTAATGATATTATTTTTAGATTGAATATATTTTTACTTATCATATTTATATTTTAAATTTAATTATGTGTCAAAATTATAATTTTTTAAGTAATAATTTTTATTTATGAAAGTCACTTATTTTGCAAATTCCATTGAAACCTAAAGTTCTTTGACGTTGCACAATATTTAATAATTTTAATATTTATATTAAATTTATTTTTTAAGATTCTAAACTTTTAGTAATAAGAAAGATTTTTTATTCATGTAAAAGCTTTTTATATTTTGATCCCATGTTCTATATTATTTGACAATGATGTTTCTTCACAATTCTAAAGCCATATGTTTATTAAATAAAATTAATTTCAAATTAAATTTTACAACGTGTTATATCCAATATTTGACATAGGATAACATATTTTTGAGATTACTTAACATGTTTGTTAAGCACTTTTTGGTACAATAACTTAGCAATGATGATCATAGTTTCTAATTCCTTTTTTATCTATCTTTACTTTTTTATAGAGTACTTTCCATTTATTATTAATTTTTAGTATTGTTTTTGGCAAATAGCTTTGTGCAAAATCTTTAACCTATTTAACATTGTATATTACTATTTTTTTTTATATCTCTTAGCAATAAAGTTTTCCCTTCAAAAAAAAATTTTGTTTCCAATAATGAAATCAATCAGTGAAAATGCACTCAAATGTCATTTGGTTTGTGAAACTATATTTTTTTTCAATTAAAATTTAACAAATATGTAATGTATAATTATACGTCTTAAAATATATTTAATATAATTAAATTCATTTAATATCAAAGGTTCGTATTTTCTTGTGAAAAAAATCTTTTGGTGTAATCTAGATTGATGAAAAAACAAGTTTTAATAAAATTCTTTGACCATAGACAAAAAAATATTTCATGGCTAAATATTTAAATTAATCAAAATAATGAACAAAATGAGCAAAATTAGTTTCAATAAAGGAAAAAATAACAAAAATGACAATGAAATTAGAAAGTTAACATTAAAAAGGAAAAATATCTATTTTTTGGATATTTCATATGATAAACTTATATTAATGAATTATCAAAAATAAACTAAAGTGCCATGAAATTAAAAGAAAATATCAAATTTAAATAAAAATGAAATCTTATTGTAAAAACTTACAATAAATGTTAGGGCACATCAAATATGACAAGAAGGTCCATAAATTTCTATCATAACAAAGAAAAACATGATATTTTATCACATAATGTAATAAAACGTTTTAGAAAATAAAAAAGGACACCGTGAAGTTTACCAAATATACATGAACTTTAAATTATTCAATACAATTTTTGAAAATGCAAAGAAAACTATTTTCACAAATAAACCATTTAGAATTGTCAAAGAATAAAGAATATTGAATTTAAAAATAAATCCGAATATAAGTATAAAAAATATGCTATTATAAATAAGAAGGTTAGAAATATGTTTTACATTGAGCATAAAAGACTAAAATAAAACATGATTTTAGTATATTAAAAATCTTGCATGATATATTACAGTTATCCTAAATTACTACAAGGATGAAAGATTATCTCATCCTAAGTGTGACAAACCATACTATTACATAAACATCGAATTGTTAGGTTATCATGTGGAACAAATTTTTCTTTTGTTTTGATAACACTATCATATTCAATGTAAATCTTATACATTCTCATTTAAATAATAACTACAAGCATATAAATTTGTTTCAAAGTAGGTAAGAAAAAGCTTCTTGAAAAAAAATTTAATGTTATTATTTTTAAATAAAAAATTCTATTCAAAATACATCATAGTATAGAATTATAATGAAACCAAAGCTAGATAAGATTACTGTGTTCATGATTGTACTAAAAAAGGGGTATCACATGATTCTTGTTATCTAAATATATTAAATAAAGTAATGATTTTAAAAGAACAGTTTGTGCTACTTATTTTTCTTATAATGGCTACTTCTTTTAACTATTATTCTTAGTAAAAATAGTTTGTTGTCTAAGATAGCTTAACAAAAATAAGACTAAGAAAATTATTTCATATAAGAAAATAAAAGTTTATTTTCATTGAACATTTTAGTTTTAAGCTAAAGTAAAATAATATCATACTTTGTGTTTTTTTAACTAAATGAATAAGTAGCCACATACATTACATGTTTTATGAATTAATCTATTTTCCTTGACTATCTTGAAAGACATTTTTTAATTTCATCTTATTATTATTTCAATGACTTTTACTAGAAATATATTGGAATTTTAATAATTAATTAGTAAAAAATAATGCTAATGTTTAGCAATAGGAACCAATCGTGTCAACAGTGCATAAAACATGTTGGTTGCCATTAAAGGGTCATGTCCATAAACCTTTGAACTAGCTACAGTACTAGGTAGGATTATGAAAATATTTTATATGGTTCCTACATCAAGTTTTTACTTTGTATCCTCATATATAGTGTATAGTTCATCACTGGCATCATGGGAGATGACTTTTCGACCAAACTGCAGGGTAGCCAACCTTGAATAGGATGATTTAGATGATAAGGCAAAACATTGCAAACAAAACAATTTTTTTCTTTTAAAAATCTGGGATAATCAAAGCTATATTTTCATGCATTATGCTACTAAATTATAGCAAAAACCAAAATTGTGCGGTTTCATAATTTTGTGATTTAATTACCCCATCTTCTCAATATTTTATAAAGATAGATAATATCCTCCATTTGTTCATGCAAGTTCACGTTCACAATCAAATTATGAAATCTAGTCGATTGATTATGATTCAATTCTAATGATCACAATCAAGTTCTATTCCAAAATAGGACAAATCAAATCTCATCCATCGATCATGTAGCTTTCATAATCAAATAGTCTAAATCATTTTCGTCAAGAAGCACATGCGAAATAGATCCCTTAGCCATTTTTTTCTAGTGACTAGAATCTTTTATTTAAATGATTATTTTTTTTTATTAAAGATACGAAAATAGTACAAATAATTAGATCATTTTACGCATTAGGTGGGAACTTTTAGTTGATAAAAAATTTCTATGAATAATAGAATTTTTGAAAAATTTTGATTAATGAATCTTTTTAAGATCTCACCAAAATTTTCAAGCCATGACATTGAAGGCATTAGTGGCCCATGATCATTTTGATTTTTATGCACTACTTCTCTTATTCTTTAAACTCCTAAAATTTGTTTTCTTTACGAATCAACAAAATAATATTTTAATTATTCCTACACGTTTTAATTAAGATACTTATGCCTCGCTAATCATTTTTAATTTTATGTTACCTACTATGTTTCTTCTATTGCTATGTTTTATCGTTGTGAATTGAGTACCATATTTCTTTTATTTCTTTGTTGTAATGGTTGAGCTTACAATTTTCTTTGCAAAATGCTTATATTGTGTATTTGTTGTTACTTATTTTTACCATGGGTGGGTGAAAGTTTGTTTTATGTCATATCACCTAAAAATCATTTGTAGACATTTTAATTCTTATTGATTTTCTTTACTTCATAATTTTTATTAAAAAATTAATATAAAAAATTTTAATCTTCTAAATAAAATTTTAATTTTATACAAAATAATTTTTAGATGTTTACTCAAACATTTTAAAAATACTTTTAACTATTTTTTAATATATTTTTGAAAGAAATAAAAATTTTTATTTCTAATTATTCACCCATACCTTACTGAACAAAACTTCATTTGACATCATAACAAAATTCTCTTTTTGTGAGAAGAAATTTTTCAAATGATTCATGTCTCAAATTATTTTTTCAACAAGTTTAGGCAAAGATGGTTCTAAGAATAGCATCTGCTCTTTTGTGATAATTTTTATCACTATTGAAAACTAGAAAAACTAATTATTTAAAATCTATTGATAAAGAAATATGTGAAATAATACCAACTTTTTTTAACATTCTCACCAAAGAAATCACATACGATGTTTTTTACATGAATTATTTTGAAAACGAAATAAAAATGTGAGTAAAAGGTATAATTAAATGATAAAATCATACATGTTTTTCATAATATTTTGAATACTACTAAATTTAATTTAATTATGACTTTAAAAATAACTTATAAAATCTAGCATAAGTTAGTGAATACTTATGAAGGATCATTTGAGAAGAATGAAATAAAAAAGTTTTGCAAGGTAAAAAAGGCATTGAAAATATTTTTGAATGAGTCAAAAGTAATCATCACAAGTTAAAAGAAGCAAAATAATGGACTCCTCTATATGATGGCAAGAAAAGAAAATGAAGAGAGTATATCTTGAAGTGAGGAAGAAAATTACATTAAAGAAAATTAAAATGAAAATTTACTTTATGTTTGCAAAAATATGAAATGTTTAACAAAAAAAAAAGGATTTTAAAAAAGAATGTAAGGAATATGTAATTTGTTATAAAATAATTAGAGAGAGGCCAACATATTTAAAGAGTGTGGAAGTGCTCATGATTTAAAGTAAAAAGTTAATAAGAATGTATAATTAGTTAAGGAATTGTGTGACTTCAAATACTTTCAGTCTACTTGCTTGTCTTCAAAAAACAAAACTATTTAGTAGAGAAGTTTTTGTTTAAAGATCTTATATACATAAGTATGCTGACATTTTATATGCTATAATCATAATTTTACATGGCACTATTTCATACAACCCAATAATAATTTACCTACATATAAGATTAGAGCTAATATATATTTGAAATTTTTAACTTTGGCATGGAGAGTAAAAGAAAATAGTAACATTGTTAGACATAAATACATTGAACCCAAAAAGGCTTAGCTTCTCAAATCTAATAATAAAAATCAAGTATTATGCATATAAGCTTTTATTAATAAATTTTAATTAAAAACATTAGTTTAGACATAAATAAAGAAAAATAAATTTAAAATATCCAAATGGAATAAATGGGGAAATATAATGTAGTTGAAAAAATCGAAAACTTTAAAACTTATTTAGAATTATCATAAAGAACAAATTAAATTTGAAATTTTGATCGATTTGATAATTACTTTTATCATAATAATTAAATTTTTTTAATATTTTCAATAAAAAATGATAGGATATACCTTACATTATATTTTATGGTATTGTTATAAAAAAGAACTAAAACAATTTGAAAGGAATTGTATGAGTTGACCCTAAACTATCCAACAAAGTGTAATTAGAAGGATGTGGTTTTCTTAATAAAATAAACAAGTTCATTAAGTACTTCAAAAATACATGAAAAATTAAGTTTTTAAAAATTTACAAACATTAGACTGAGGCATTATGAGTGATAATAAAAAATAATGATAATTAAAATTGAAAGATATAAGTATAAATTAACAAGAATTAATCAAGTTATGACATACATGCAAGTAGAGTTTATCTTTAATTTTTTAAGATATTATTTTAATAAATAATTTAATTTTTTATTAATTTTTTTTAATATTTTTAATCATCAAAATTTAGAAATTATTTTGATATTCACTTCTATATATGGTGTTTTATTTGTTGATAACAAATCCTAAGTATTTTTAATAAATTTGTTGAAGTTAATTTTAGATTTTAAAAAATTGATACTTGTGCTCATGAGGAAATATGAAGAAGTAGAGCAGTGGTTAAATCCTATGAGGATCATCTTATTTGGAGTGAGAAACTACTAAGAGATATATTTTAAATTTAATTTTATGTATGCCAATTTTATTTTAATAAAAATATTAAGTTTCATTAAAATACTTATTACAAGATGCAAAAATTAAATTTTATAAAAATTAATATTTTTACAAAAATATTAGGCTCTAAAAAACTTAATATATTCCCTTTTATTATCCTGGAAATCTTTTTATTCTTTTATCAAATCTTTATATTTATTCAACAACTTTTGTAAATTATACATTATAATTATAATAATTAAATACATAATAATACTAACTAAAGTAATGCTAATTATTAGCAATAAAAACAAAAAGTCTCTATAGTGCCTAAAACATATTAGCTGTCGTTAAGAGCTTTGAAATGCATGTCTTAGACACATCTACCAGTTGTAGTACTAAGTACAACTATGGATGTCTTTGTGGAGTCTTAGAATGGGTTGGCACTCTTGTATTCACATATACAATGTATAAAGAAATCCTGACAACACGGGTAAAGACTTCTCAAGCAAATCGGGGGGCAACAAACCCCGAATAAGTTCACTTTGATGAACACGTAAAGCTTTATATACAAAACATCTTTCTTCACCTTAGTAATATAAGACTAAATCAAAGCCTTCTTTTCATGCAACATATTTCTATATTGTGGGGCTTACTAGAATCGTCTAATTGTGCAATTTCAGGACCGAATGGCGTTCATCTTATTTGTCTTATTTATAAAGTCTGCAACCATTTAATAAAAGAATTATCAATTTTTGTTCCATGTGTAAGATCTAAATTTAGCCATCCAACCAAGATTTAGATCTATGGATTTTGATCAAAAACTTTTTTAAACATCCCCATCAAATCCCATTTGTTTGATGGCACAGTTTTTAGAAAAAACTAGTCTCAATTCATCACCTTCAAGTGATTTGTACATAACATCTTTTTTAGCTACTTTTTTTTAGCCTTTAGAATATTTTCTTTAAACAATAATTTTTTAACTAAATTTAAAAAATAGGTTAAACAATAATGATTATTTGCTTGTTTGGTAAGTACATTTAGACCTAAAAGTTGTTATAAATAAGAGAAATTTTTACCGAAATAGATTGATGAATTTTTACACAATTTAAGTAAAATTTTCAATCCATAATATTCAAGTTTTTACTAACCAAAAATAATTGTTGATACTATAACTACTTGCTTCACTCACCAAACTCATAATAATAACAATCTTCTTAACTCAATTAAGTTATTAATTTTTTGTAATCATAATTAGTTTAATTTAGATACTTTTGCCTCATTAATTATTTCATTAAGCATAAGATTTTTGTTGTATTAATTTTGATCATGAAACCATAGTAACTTATTTTCTTGTTTTGATATTTTGAGATAGCCTGCCTCTCTTTTAGTGAATGTTTTATATTAAGTGTTTTTTCCTAAACTTTATTAGGGGTGAATGAAGGCCTTTCTAGGTTGAATCACTTAAATATCATTATATATATTTTAGTTCTTATTGATTTTTTATTTTACATTATTTTTATTAAAAATATTAAATTATTTTGAATTAAATTTTAAATTTTTATAAAATACTTTTAAAATATTTTTTTGTAAGAAACATAAATTTTTATTCCCAATAATTAAACTCCTTTTTGTAGATCTAAGCTTTATCATAAGCATATTATGGAGTACTATTTACTAAGAGAGAGAGCTGAATTGTTAGGAATAAAAATTATTTTTTTATAGAATATTTTACAAAAACATTAATTTATTTTTTTATGAAACTTGAGTATATCTTTAAAAGTGAAGTTTAGTAAATATTAATTTTATTTTAAAATATGTTAACTCTTTTAAAATATGTTGATTTTCTTTTCATAAAAATTTTTTAAGAAAATTAATATATTTAAAAAAATGGTAAATGAATATTTTTCAAGTGTATAACTACCCTCGACAAAAACGAACAAAATGGATAACTAATATATATTTTGCCAAATCATAGGTAGATTAAAGTATTACAACAACAATAGAATAAAAATTTACTACTATAGCCTCGCAACAAAACAAACTTAGAAAACAAAATAAAATAATTATTATGTTAAAATAAAAATTAATGAAAACAAAAATACAATGCTTGAAAAATGTTTAGTGAGGTGCAACTATTTTAAATTAGTCAATTGGAATTAAAAAATTGAGAATGGCATTAATTTTTGAAGAAAGTATACATTATGTGTTTTGTACATGAAGGACAAAGCATAAGGATGTGATGATGAGCATTAGGTGCTAATGGCTTGAACGACATCACTTGAAATTTTTTCATTAAATTTAATAAATAAAAATTTTCAAGATTCACATATTTATAAAAAATTTTCTAATTGCTAAAAGTAGTTATAAAACTACACAATTAGTCATTACTAACAAATTATGAAAATCCCAATGTTTTGAAATAATTTGTAAAAGAGATATTCCCATGAACTGCTCGATCAAAAGGCACCTAGACCATTTGATCATGAGAAATGGAAGAAGATATGGCTTGGATTAAGCAAGCATTGTTTGATCTAGACAAATAGAACTAAATTGTTATCTAATAGCTAGATTTAAATCTTATACATGGACAAAACATTAAATGTAGAATCACAAAATTTCATATTCGTAAAATGAATCTATTTTGTTGTCTTTAAAAGGCTAATGAGAATAAGGTCATGTGATTGAAAAATTGCATCATCAAATGATGAGATCACTCCAGTAATTTTGTGAATAGACATGCAAATTGGTTGGACATTTTTGCTACATATTGCATGAATGATGGATTATCATTGTTTGGTGTCAGTAATACCCTGGTCTTCTCTAAAGTGATTTTTACAGATTATTTGGTGAGTTATGTGTGGAACCAAAATTATTTGATGAATTATGGGGCTTGTTTATCGATCTAACAAGCCCAACTCACCATATTTTGGAGCTATGTTCTAACTTTGCATTTTCCATATTATTAATAAGAGGTTCTATTTTTTATTATTTTAATTATATTATTAGTTCTACTAGTTATTTATTATAATTATAATAATTTTCTAAATAAGTTATTGATATAATATTTCTAAAGTTACGATCAATAATAAAGTACTTTTTTAGATGGTTGACATATAGTAAAGATTTCAGCATCTTAATAATTTTTCAAAAATAATTATATTTAAAGAAAATTTAGTTTTTATTCCTTCAAAGAATGATTATAATCATGCTTAATATTTTAACCCAAATATTATTGTAATAACTAAAGCTAAATTCAAAATATATATCTTAGTCTTTTGTCACACCAACCATGATGATTATAAGAGAATTTCACCTTCTCTTCTTTTTCTTTTTAAATATTCCCATGAACGCAAGTATCATCTATCTAAAATCTTAAAATTTATTTACATGGATTCATTAGTAATTCTTGGTGTTTATGATCATAAAACAAAGCACCATGTTGAGAGGCCATCACAAAAATCTCTCCCACTTAACGATAACAAAACTTTTAAAGGAATTGATAAAAAAATAAACTATTTATAAAAGTAATGTGCATGACTGTTAATGCTCCACCTTCATGTATGTCATGACTAGAGTAATGTTTTAGCTTAATTTACACTTATTTTAATCTTTTAATTTTGATTCTTCCCTTATTTGACATCACTTAAAGAGTTTTAATATACATTTAACAAATTTTTGAAAAATTTAGAATTTTGTGAAATTATCAACAAACTCAATTTTTTCTTTACGTCTACTTTGTTCAAATTATACTTTTTTCTCGTGGTCTAGTATACAACTTCTTTTAAATTAATTTAATTTGCTCTTTATAACTATTACCAACATTTACTATTTATACTATCTTGTCTTATGGATGAATTCCAATTTATTACAAAAGCTTAATGTTTATTTTAAGGTTAAGGTTTAACACAAATCATAAGTTTATCTATAACTTATTTATTTGAAAGATCTTTATTAAATTTTTAAGTTTTAAGATTTTCTTCAAATTTTTTCTTTTTTTTTTAATTTTCTAAACTTAATTTGTCAAATCTTATTTATAATGTACAATACTTGATTTTAGTTATTAAATTCAAGAGCAAAAGCCATTTTGACTCCAACATATTTAGGATAATTATAGTACTATTTCATTCATATAAAGTATTTTTCCAAACGAGATAAATCCTTAAAATGAAATAATAGAAAGACACTATTATGACCTTACAACAAAATAAACTTGGCAACAGAATAAAATAATTTGATAACACAAAATGTTACTACAGACAAAAGTTTTATGCTTAAATGAAAGGTTAATGATGCACAAGTGTTTTAATTACATAAATTATAATTAAAGAAAATTAAGAACTTAGCATATTTGAGAAGAAAGTGGAGATAATTAATGTAACAATTGGAATGTGCTCCATAAGAAAGATTTAATGAGCATCAAGCACTAAATGTTTCAATATAATGGCTTGAAATTTTTCTAAAGATTTTATAAAAGAACTTGTTAGTTCATTATGTTCAAGAATTTACTTATTTTCTAAATATTGTCTAATGACTAAAAACACTTGACAAATTGACGAACTCATCAATGATACTTTAATTAAAAAAATCTAGCATATTTTTAAGTAATAAATTATAAAAATCACGATTACTAACAGACGCACTATGTCGGAGCTGCTCGATCGGAAGGCTCTTGGACCATTCCATAAGAAAGACTTCTCTATTATGGATTAGAATAAAAAGTACAATTTGAAAAATATGATTTGATCTAGACCGTTACATCTAAATCATAATCTAATAGTTAAAACATGCTCTTATGTGTGGATAAATCATGGATTCTGAGATAGCAAAATTACTTGATTACATAGAAGATCAAATTAGTAGCCCTTAAAAGGTGGATGAGATTAGAATCATTCAATCATATAATTGTCCAAATGGATAGCTAAAATTTCCCACACATTTTTTAGTTCAGTCATGTGAAATGGATATAAATTTTAGATCCACATTAAATAAATAATGGATTATCATTGCTTTGTTTGAGCTTTCCTACCTCACATAATTTGCAAATCTTTTAAGGTTTCCTATCCCCTGCTTTGCTCTAGATTTAAGTTATATTGGTACTCTTAATTTTTTAAACAAACCAAAGTTGTTTGACGGGTTTAAGAGTTGTTTTACCAACATGATAAGGACAATTAGCCGTATTCAGGCACTATGCTCTAATTGATGGTTATGATAAGCATTACAAGCTATATTCAGGCATTATGCTCTAATTGATGGTTTTGGTTCTTTTTAGTAATATATTTTTTATTATTTTAATTATATTATTACATTGTTACTAATAGTTTTATATTTAAAATGCACTTTGCAATAGGTTTTTGAAAGAGAATTTTCAAAGGCATGATAAGATTGGAATGGTTATTTGCATGGGAAAGATAAGATTAAAATTTTAGAATCGTAATACATTTCTAAGAAGATTAATTTAAATTTAATTTCAAATAAATCTCTTTGTTAAATTCAAACCACATCTTTTCTTTTTTTTAATTCTCCCATGAATACAAATATCAGTTTCAAAAATCTAAAAATTTATTCAAATAAATATGTTAGTGATGTTGTACCCTTTGATGTGATTATTACAAAACCAAGCTATTTATTACTGATGGCTTGTTTTTTTTTAAGTAAAATTATTAATAATTAATTAAATCAAGCCATATATTTTAGATGTCTAAAATAATGGTCTCTAAGGGCCTTGAGGTCATGGCATACTTCAAGGAATTTTTGAGACATGTGCAAGATTTTTTATAATTAAATTTCTTTTTATTTCTCTTGAATTTGATATGTCAAAACTTTGAGATTATGAGGCACACTAGTAGTATTAACATTTAAAAATATTATAAAATTATTTAATAATGAATTTTCATTTTTGGGCCAAGCATATTTGACAAAAAGTATAGACATGGGTATTTGATTTTTTCATATTATTTTGGAATCGTCTTTTACAAATTTCTTTTCATAGCCACTTAATTAACTTATAATACTATAAGAATATAAAATTATTTTTATACACTTATATTCAAATTTGTGGCTAAAAAATTCGTCAAAAATACCCTAAAACAGCAAAAGTCTCGGGAAAAAGCACTGTAGCATGGGCGGGTCGACCCGGCGCCAAAACAGCCCGTCCAGGCCTTTTAGAAATAAAAAAAAGAAGAAAAATAAAAAATTTGGTTGACCCGAAAGGGGCGAGCAAAGCCCGCCCAAAGCAGCTCGGCTAGCGCTGGTCAACGGTCAACGGAACAGTGCCTGGCTAAGCCAAGCCTGCCGAGAGGAGCTCGGCTAAGTCTAACTTCAACGCGGTCTACGGTCAAAGAACAGTGCATGGCTAAGTCAACCTGAACCGGGTGATGAAATCTCGGTCAAGGGGGGAGCCAGCCCCAAAGTGGCTCGCAGGTTAAACGGTGCAAGTCTATTATAAATCGGTGTGCCAAATTTCATTCTGCAGTGTGGGACTAAAAAAATCCTACCTTATAACTTCGGCAGGATCCAATGGTTCAGATCAAGCCCGCCCAGATCCAACGGGCGAGAGTAATTTCGAACGGCTGTTTAATCAGTGTCGTTCGTTCAGCGCATGGGATCCAATGGTTCAGATCAAGTCCGCCCGGATCAGACGGTCTAGAGATGATCAAGCCGTGAAGTCCATCCAGCCGTCCATTCTTGAAGTGGGATCGGACGGCTGCTGCTCTTCTTCTTCCTTTTCGGGCTTCTGGCAACGGCTATTTTCCGGATTTCTTTTTACCGTTTTTCTAGCCGTTTGGAATTGCTTTTTGGTGGACTATATATATAGGACATTTTACAATTTATGGAGTTGATGAATCCACTTGCAAAAAGCTTCAAAAACTAAGGAAAAGGCCAAAACCGAGAGCAACAATTGGCATACTTGTGGGAGCTACGGGCTCAACCTTCTTCTCAAATTTCAACAGCTTTCTTCCTCATTTCGTTGCATCATTCGGTAACATTTAGTTGTGCCAATTTGCTTTGAGAAATTAAAGGTGTAGGGTTTTTTGTATGCATTGCTATTGTAAAAATTGTATGCGTTATTGTAGCCGGATTTGTTCGGATTTTTGGTGTCTCGTTGGAGCACCGGTTGTACTTGGTTTACCCCTACCGGCTTCGGTAAAAGGGAGTGGTTAGTGGAAGCCCGATCGGGTTGATCGGGGGTGGATGTAGGCACGGGTTTGGCCGAACCACCTAAAAATCTTTCTCCCTTTTTGCTTGTTTTATTATTGCGTTTTTCGTTTTTATTTCACATTTTATTTACAAACGTTTTTAATTGAAAGAATTTTCAAAATCTAAATTTTAGTGAAAAGCACAATTCACCCCTCCCCTCTTGTGCGTTGTTCTCACACGATTTACATCAAGTGGTATCAGAGCGAGGTTTTGTCAAGAGAAAGAAATTTCTAAGACAAGATCCTCATGGCTCTTCCATGTGTTGAGGACAATGCCATCTTGTCTGAGGGAGCATCGTCACACCGTCCACCCTTGTTCAAGGGTGAATTTTATCTTTATTGGAAAAATAGGATGCGTTTATTTTTAGAATCCGTTGATTTAGAAATTTGGGACATTGTTGAAAATTCATTTGATTTTCCAATTAAAATGGTCAATGGCGAAAAAGTGAGAAAACCACTTGGTGAACTCACTCCCGAGGAGAAACTTAAAGTCCAACTTAACTCTCGGGCCATGAACATTTTGTGTTGTGAGTTAGGTGCTTCAGAATATAACCGAATTATGAATTTGAAAACAGCGCATGAGATTTGGTCAAAATTAGAAGTTACCTATGAAGGAACTTCTCAAGTTAAAGTGACCAAAATCAATATGCTTGTTCATGAATATGAGTTATTTCGCATGAATTCGGATGAGACCATTAAGTCTATGTTTACTAGATTTACAAATATTGTTAATGGTCTATCTAACCTTGGCAAGGAGTTTTCTACTGGTGAACAGGTGAGGAAGATTCTACGAGTCCTTCCTCAACAATATGATCCACTTGTGACAGCTTTGAAAGCAGCAAAGAATATTTCAGCTATGTCACTAGATGAACTATTGGGTGAGCTGTTAACAAATGAAATTGAGCTTCCAAGAAGAAAGAATGAAGAGCATGCGGTAGAAAAAGAAAAGAAAAAGAAGAAGGAAGAGACAATTGCTTTTGTAGCCGATTCCTCCACAGATTTAGATGTATCAATCTCAAGTGAGGTAGCACTTATTTCTAAAAGCTTATCTCGTTTATATAACAAAAGAAATGCAGGAAAAAGATTTGAGAAGAATAAAAGGCAAAAGGGCAAAGTTGTTTCCCATGAAGAAACAATTTGTTATGAATGCAAATTGCCTGGGCATACTAGGCCAAATTGCCCTCACTACAAAGAGAGAGTAGAAAAATATCAAAACCAAAAGAAGAAGAAGAAGGCTATGAAGATCTCATGGGATGATTCAGATAGCTCCTCTTCTAGTATTGAAGACAAGAAGGAGAGCTTGATTTGTCTTATGGTAAAAGGACAACATTCAAGAAGCAATATCAGATGATGAGGTATGTTCCTATTCCTCCTCTTCTTCATCTTCTTGTATGGAAAATTATGAAGAGCAATACATAGCCATTTATACCAAATATAAAAAATTAGCATCTAAGTATCTTAAATTAAAAGAAGAGCATGAAAATTATTTAGGTTTGTGTGAACATTTGAATGAAGTGAATGTCAATTATTTGCAAGAAATTAAGAAAGAAAGAGATGAGAAGGCTTCTTTTATTGTCAAAAATACATGCTTAGTTAGGGAATTAAATAATTTGAAAAGTTTGCATGCTCATTGTAGGATTTCTTTTCAAAAAATAAATTATGCAAGAACCATTACCTCCTCTTATGCACAAAATGCTATTTGTAATTATTGCATGAAGTTTGGACATATTTCTTCTTATTGTAAATTTAGAAATTCTATAAATAACAAATCTTCTAGTTTTGTTTGGGTTAGAAAGAGTAGCTTACATAATGATCAAATTAAGACAAGTGGACCCAAAAAGGTTTGGGTCCCTAAATGTAACGTTTAATTGTGTGGTGTAGGCATGCTTTCCTTCAAGGACTGGGGAAGGCATGTGGTACTTGGATAGTGGATGCTCAAGACACATGACTGGAGATGCATCTTTATTCATCCACTTGAAGAGCTATGATGGTGGTGAAGTTACTCTTGGTGACAACTCCAAGAAGAAAGTGATTGGAATTGGAACCGTGGGCAACTCACATACATCCATAAGAAAGGTCCTTCTTGTTCAAGATTTAAGGTACAATCTTCTTAGTATTAGCCAATTATGTGATTCGAATTTTACAGTTTTATTTAATAAACATGAATGCATCATTAGCAAGGATAATCTTCCTCTTGTCTCTTCTTCTTCTTCTTCTTCTTCTTTTCTTTCTTCTTCTTCTTCTTCTTCTTCTTTGTCATCATCATCATCTCCTTTTTCTTCTTCATCTTCTTCTTCTTTCCTTCTTCTTCTTCTACTTCTTCTTCTTCTTCGTCTTCTTCTTCTTCCTCATCTTCATCTATCTCTTCATATTTTTCTTCATCATGTTCTTCTTCTTCTTCTTCTTCATCATTGTCTTAATCTTTTTCTCCTTTCTCTACTTCTTTTTCTTCTCTTTCTTCTTCTTCAAATTTTTCTTCTTTTTCTTCTTCTACTTCTTCTTCTGCTTCTTCTTCTTTTTCTTCTTCATTTTTATCATCATCCTCTTCTTCTTCTTCTTCTTCTTCTTCTTCTCCTGCTTCTTCTTTCTCTACTTCTTCTACAGGTTTTTCTTCCTCTTCTTCTACTTCTACTTGTTCTCTTTTATGTACTTCTTCGTCTTCTTCTTCTTCTTCTTCTCTTCCTTTCCTCCTCCCCCTCCTCCTCCTCCTTCTCCTCCTCCTTCTCCTATTCCTCCTCCTTCTCCTTCTTCTTCTTCTTCTTCCACTTCTTCTTCTTCTTCTTCTTCTTCTTCTTCTTTGTCTTCATCTTCTTCTACTTCTTCTTCTTCTTCTTCTATTTCTTATTCTTCTTCTTCTCCTTCCTAATTATCACCACCATCTTCTTCTTTAATTTCTTCTTCTTTCTATTATGCATCTCCTTCCTCATCTTCTTCATTCACTTCTTCTTCTTCTTCTTCCTTTTCTTCTTCTTCTTCTTCTTCTTCTTCTTCTTCTTCTTCTTCTTCTTCTTCTTCTTCTCCTTCTTCTTCATATTCTTTGTCATCATCATCATCTTCTTTTTCTTCATCTTCTTCTTCTTTCCTTCTTCTTCTTCTTATTCTTCTTCCTCATCTTCATCTTTCTCTTCATATTTTTCTTCATCTTCTTCTTCTTCTTCTTCTTCATCTTTATCTAAATCTTTTTCTCCTTCCACTTCTTCTTTTTCTTCTCCTTCTTCTTCCTCTTCTTCTTCAAATTTTTCTTCTTCTTCTTCTTCTGCTTCTTCTTCTGCTTCTTCTTTTTCTTCTTCATGTTCATCAAGATCGTCTTCTTCTTCTTCTTCTTCTTCTTTTGCCTCTTCATCTTCTTCTCCTTTGTATTCTTCTTCTTCTTCATCATCATCTACTTCTACTTGTTCTTTTTATCTACTTCTTTTTCTTCTTCTACTTCTTCTTCTTCTTCTTCTTTCTTCTATTCTTCTTATTCCTCTTCTTCTTCTTCTTCTTCTTCTTCTTCTTCTCTTGCTCCTTTTTCTTCTTCTTAATTTTCAGCATCTTCTTCTTCTTCTTCTTCGTCTTCTTCCACTTCTCCTTCTTCTTCATCTTATTCTTCTTCTTCTTCTTCCTCCTCTTTTTCTTGTTCTTCTTCTTCTTCTACTTCATCGTCATCTTCTTCTTGTTCTTCATCTTCTTCTCCTCCTTCTTTTTCATCATCACCATAATCTTCTTCTTCTTTTTGATGTTCTTTTTCTTCTTCTACCTCTTTTTCTCCAACATCTTCATTTTATTCTTCTTCTTATTCTTGTTCTTCTTCTCCTTCATCTACTTCTTCTTCTTCTTCTTCTTAGTCTTCTTCATCTCCTTCTTCTCCTTCTTCTTCATCTTCTTCTTCATCAACATCTTATGCTTCTTCTTCTTCTTCTTCTTCTTCATCTTCTTCTTCTTCCTCTCCTTTATCTTCCTCTTCATACTCTTCTTCATTATCTTCATCATCATCATCATCTTCTTCTTCTTCTTCTTCTTTGTCTTCTTCATCTACTTCTTCTCCTTCTTCTTCATCTTCTTCTTCATCAACATCTTCTGCTTCTTCTTCTTCTTCTTCTTCTTCACCTTCTTCTTCTTCCTCTCCTTTATCTTCCTCTTCATACTCTTCTTCATCTTCTTCATCATCATCATCATCTTCTTCTTCTTGTTCTTCTTCTTCTTCATCTACTTCTTCTTCTTCTTGGTCTTCTTCATCTCCTTCTTCTCCTTCTTCTTCATCTTCTTCTACATCAACAACTACTGCTTCTATTTCTTCTTAATTTTCTTATTTTTTTCTTGCTCTACTTCTTCATCATCTTCTTCTTCTTGTTCTACTCCTCGTCCCCCTCCTCCTCTTCCTTCCACTTCTTCTTCCTCTTCTTCTTCTTCTTTTTCTTCTTCATCAACTTCTTCTTCTTCGTCTTTTTCTTCTCCTTCACATTCTTCTTCTTCTTCTTCTTCTTCATCTTCTCCTTCTTCATCCTCTTCTTCTTCTTCTTCTTCCCCTTCTTCTTTTTCTTCTTCTTCTTCTTCTTCTTCTGCTTCTTCTAATTCTTTTTCTTTTTCTTCTTCTTCTTCTGCTTCTTCTTCTTCTTGCACTTCTTCAACATCTTCTTCGTCTTCTTCTACTTCATCTTCTTCATCTTCTCTTTTGTTTTCTTCTTCTTCTTCTTCTTCTTCTTATTCTTCTGGTTATTACTCTTCTTCTTTTTCTCTTCATCTTCTTCTTATTTTTCTTCCACTTCTTCTTCTTCTTCTTTTTCTTGTTCTTCTTGTTCTTCTTCTTTATCTTATACTTCCTCTAGTTCCTCTTCTTTTTCCTCTTTTTTTTCTTCAACTTCTTCTTCTTCTTCTTCTTCTTCTTCTTCTTCTTTATCTTCTTCTTCTTCTTTTACTACTTTCTCCTCTTCTACCTTTTCTTCTTCTTCCTCTTCTGCTTATTTTTCTTACTCTTCTTTTTTTCATCATCACCATCTTCTTGTTCTTGTTCTTCTTCTTCTTATACTTCATCTTTTTCTTCAAATTCTTCCTCTTCTTCTCATATTACTTCTTCTTTTTCTACTTCTTTGACTTATTTTTCTTCTTCTAGAATTTTTCTTCTTCTTCTTCTTCTTCTTCTTCTTCTTCTTTTTCTTCCTTTTTTTTCTTCTACTTCTTCTTCTTCTTCATTTTCTTCTTCATCTCTTACTCCTTCCTATTCTTCTTCTGCTTCTTCTTCTTCTTTTACTTCTTCTTCCCCTTCTTCTTCTTCTACTCCTGCTTCTTTTTCCTCATCATCATCTTCTTCTTCAACTTCTCCTTCTTCTTCTTCTTCTTCTTCTTCTTTTCTTTCTTCTTGTTCTTCTTCTTATTCTTTTTCTTCTTCTTCTTCTTCTTCCTCTTCTTCTTCTTATTCTTCTCCCTCTTCATCTCCTTCTTCTTTTACTTCTTCTTCCACTTCTTCTTCTTCTTCTACTACTACTACTACTACTACTATTACTACTACTACTTCTCCTCGTCCTCCTCTTCCTCCTTCTGCTATTCCTCCACCACTTGCATCTCCAGCATCATCATCTTCTTCTTCTTCTTCTTCTTCCTCCTCTTCCTCTTCTTCTTCTTCTTTTTCTTCTTCTTTTTCTTCTTCTTCCTCCTCTTCATCCTCTTTTTGTTCATCTTGTTCTTCCACTACTTCATTTTCTACTTCTTCTTCTTCTTGTTTTTCTTTTTCTACTTCTTCCTTATCATCACCTTATTCTTTTTCTTATTCTGCTTCTACTTCTTCTTCCTCTTCTTCTTCTTTCTCTTCTTCCTCTTCTTCTTCTTCTTATTCTTCTACAACTTCTTCTTATTCTTCTTCTTCTTCTTCTTCTTCTTCTTCGTCTTCTTCTTCATCTCCTTCTTCTCCTTCTTCTTCATCTTCTTCATCATCAACAACTACTGCTTCTTCTTCTTCTTCTTCATCTTCTTCTTCTTCCTCTCCTTTATCTTCCTCTTCATACTCTTCTTCATCTTGTTCATCATCATCAACTTCTTCTTCTTCTTCTTCATTGCCCTTATCTTCTTCTACTTCCACTTCCTCTTTTTCTTCTTCTTCCTCTTCTTCTATTCTTCTTCGTCTTCTTCTTCCTATTTTTTTCTGTGTTCTAGTTCTTCTTCTTCTTCTTTGTCTTCTTCTTCTACTCTTATTCTTCTTCATCTACTTCCACCTCTTCTACTTCTTCTTCTTACTTTTCTACTCTCCTTTTTCTCCTCCTCCACCTCCTCTTCCTCTTTCTCCTTCTTCTTCCTTTTCTTCTTCTTCATCTTTTTTTTCTTCTTCTTCTTCTACTACATCTTCCTCATCTTCTTATCCTTTTTCTTCTAGCTCCTCTTGCACTTCTTCCTCTTCTTGTTCTTCTCCTTCTTCTTCTTCATCTTCTTCTATTACTACTACTTCCACTACTTCTTTTTCTTCCTCTTCTTCTTCTTAATCTTCCTCTACTTCCTCTTCTTCTTGTTCTTCTCCTTCTTCTTCATCTTCTTCTACTACTACTAATACCACTACTTCTTCTGTTTCTTCCTCTTCTTCTTCCTCTTCTTCTGCTTCGCCTTCCTTCTCTTCTTCATGTTCATCTTCATCGTCTTCTTCTTCTTCTGCTTCTACTTCTTCTTCCTCTTCTTCTTCTTCCTCTTCATCATCTACTTCTACTTGTTCTTTTTATCTACTTCTTCTTCTTCTTCTTGTTCTTCCTTCTATTCTTCTTATTCCTTTTCTTCTTCTTCTTTTTCTTCTTATCTTGCTCCTTTTTCTTCTTCTTAATTTTCATCATCTTCTTCTTCTTCTTCTCTTCTTCTTCTTCTTCTTCTTCTCTTTCTTCTTCTTCTTCTTCTTCTTCGTCTTCTTCCACTTCTCCTTCTTCTTCTTCTTCTTCTTCTTCTTCTTCCTCCTCCTCTTTTACTTTTTCTTCTACTTCTTCTGCTTCGTCGTCGTCTTCTTCTTCTTCTTCTCTTTTTTCATCATCACCATAATCTTCTTCTTCTATTTCTTCTTCTTGTTCTTTTTCTTCTTCTACCTCTTTTTCTCCAACATCTGCATTTTATTCTTCTTCTTCTTGTTGTTCTTCTTCTCCTTCATATAATTCTTCTTCTTCTTCTTCTTCTTCATCTCCTTCTTCTCCTTCATTTTCTTCTTCATCAACATCTCCTGCTTTTCTTCTTCTTCATCTTCTTCATCTTCTTCTTCTTCCTCTCCTTTATCTTCCTCTTCATACTCTTCTTAATCTTCTTCATCATCATCATCATCTTCTTCTTCTTGTTCTTCTTCTTCTTCATCTTCGTCTTTTTCATCTCCTTTAATCCTTCTTCTTCATCTTCTTCTTCATCAACATCTTCTGCTTCTTCTTCTTCTTCGTCTTCTTCTTCTTCATCTTCATCTTCCTCTCCTTTATCTTCCTCTTAATACTCTTCTTCAACTTGTTCACATCATCATCATAATCTTCTTCTTCTTCTTCATTGCCCTCATCTTCTTCTACTTCCACTTCTTCTTTTTCTTCTTCTTCCTCTTCTTTTATTCTTCTTCTTCTTCTTCTTCCTTTTTTTCTTCTTCGTCTTCTAGTTCTTCTTCTTCTTCTTCTTTGTCTTCTTGTTCTACTCTTATTCTTCTTCATCTACTTTCACCTCTTCTACTTTTTCTTACTTTTCTACTTCTCCTTTTTCTCCTCCTCCACCTCCTTTTCCCCTTTCTCCTACTTCTTCCTTTTCTTCTTCTTCATCATTTTTTCTTCTTCTTCTATTGCTTCTTCCTCATCTTCTTCTTTTACTTCTTCTTGCTCCTCTTGCACTTCTTCCACTTCTTCCTCTTCTTCTTGTTCCTCTCCTTTTCTTCTTCATCTTCTTCTACTACTACTGCTACCACTACTTCTTTTTCTTCCTCTTCTTCATCTTAAACTTCCTCTTCTACTTCATCTTCTTCTTCTACTTCATCTTCTTATTCATATTCTTCTTTTTCCTCCTTTTATTTTTCTTCTTCTTCCTCCTCTCCTTCTTCTTCTTCTTCTTCTTCTTCTAAATTTTCTTCTTCTTCTTCTTCTTCTTCTTCTTCTTCTTCTTTTTCTTCTTCTACTTCTTCCTCTTATACTTCTTCTTCTTCTTCCTCTTCTTCAACATCTTCTTCTTCTTCTTCCACATCTTTTTCTTCTTTTTCTTTCTCTTGTTCTTCATCATCTTCTTCTTCTCTTTCTTCTTCATCAACATCTCCTGCTTCGTCGTCATCTTCTTCTTCTTCTTCTTCATCTTCTTCTCTTTTTTCATCATCACCATAATCTTCTTCTTCTATTTCTTCTTCTTGTTCTTTTTCTTCTTCTACCTCTTTTTCTCCAACATCTACATTTTATTCATCTTCTTCTTCTTGTTCTTCTTCTCCTTCATCTAATTCTTCTTCTTCTTCTTCTTCTTCTTCTTCTTCTTCATCTCCTTCTTCTCCTTCATTTTCTTCTTCATCAACATCTCCTGCT